>KL274600.1:2688-18811 GCA_000699545.1 Podiceps cristatus
GCAGAAGGGCGGGTCCCAGGAGGACAAGGTATGTCCTTCCATTTTGACAACTAACCATCAATACTCATTCAACCAGCTCCAGTTCTGCTGAGCAGCAGTTTTGTACAGACCATGCTTCATGAATATTATGAAAGAGTCACAACTATTTCTGAAGGCACAGTGAATGCCCACAGCTACTCCTCTGCCCAAGAGGCATCCTTGCCCCACAAGACAACATTAGGTTTTGTTCTTGGAAGCCCACACTGGTTGTTTAACCATCAATACTCATTCAACCAGCTCCAGTTCTGCTGAGCAGCAGTTTTGTACAGACCATGCTTCATGAATATTATGAAAGAGTCACAACTATTTCTGAAGGCACAGTGAATGCCCACAGCTACTCCTCTGCCCAAGAGGCATCCTTGCCCCACAAGACAACATTAGGTTTTGTTCTTGGAAGCCCACACTGGTTGTTGCTCATTTTCTTTTTCCCTCTAGATGCTTGCAAACAGTTCAATTGGTTGTTCCGCTTTTTCTGAGAAGTGAAGTTAAACTCTCCCATATAATTCCCCAATTCATCCTTTTGAGGTGGTGAGAGCACTTTCCTGGGAAATGGGAACTAAATGGAGCAGGGTGCCAGCAAGGGCGGCCGGGCCTCGGGCCAGGGGCTGTGGTCTGTGGTGAGGATGCTCTCTGCCCCATCCCGCTGGTTGGAGCACAGCAGCCTCGTGGCATGGGGGCACTGGCAGGCTGGAGCTCCCAGCTGCATATCTGAGGGACCAGGGTAGAGCCACGACACTGCAGAATTTAGCCTTGACTGTGACCAACACGCCTTAGCCGAGGTTTTAAACCACTCAGCTCCCCAGTCTGAGAAAGCTCAGAAATGACAGTCTGCTGTAAGAGATACTGGCTTGTTGTCAAAAAAATCTCCACAGCAAGCCACGCTGCCAATTCTGGTTTCCTTCAGTCCTTGCTGGAATAACATTGCTTCATGTGCCACCGAGAGGATTTTCTTTGGAAAACTACTGAGACGACCAAGTAACCAGGGTCTGCTGCAGTGCCAACAGGCTGACGGAGCCCCAAAGCCGCCTCAGCCTGACTGCTTGCCCCATCAGTAGAATGGCAGAATGACTGGAAAGGACTGGTGAAAAACCCCAAGAGACTTCAGCTTTAGAGTCCCTGTGGAAGAGGGACCAAAATAATTTTGATCAATGCAGCAAGTCTTGGCAACTGCTGGGTATGCGCCGCAAGCCGGCGACGCGTCGGGGTGCCAAAGGCCAGAAAGGTTTCCTCTAGGAGGGAGAGCAGGGGCTTTGACAGCACATGTCTAAAGCCACTGAATTTGCATGCACTTAGGTTTTCATATGCAAGGCAGGAGGACAAGCAGAAGGCGATTAAAACCGCGAAAGACAGTCCGTGTATAGGTGTTTATGATGCCTCTGAATGAGCTGTCCTCTTTCCTGTTTCGGACACAATGCCAGATACATTACTTGAAATGTAGCTTTCGATCCTCAGCGCTACCAGTGTTGTTAACCCAGGCTGAGCGACACTTGCACTGGGCGAGTACAGAAATGACAAGGCAATTGCAGAAATACATATGCACCACCTCCACCCACATTTTTTTTTAGGGTACTTTCTTTTAGAAACAAAGCCAGTGCAAGATCCAGAGTCAGGGAGGGAGGGGACAGATATAGGCGAGAGCTCGTGTCCAGTTCAAAGGCACGTACCCAAAATGTGACAATTACGGGATCACAGGAGTTTGGAATATCTTCGCTCAGCATCCTGGCATTTTTTCAGCAACTAAGCAGCGAACAGCAACGCCAACTTTCCTTTCCTGGAGGGAGCAGGGAGGAAGCGCGCAGGGCGGAACAGCCCAGGCTGTCTGTGCTCAACAGAGCTGCTCCGATACACAGCAATGCCTGCTCTTCCAGGAAGGCAGCCGTGGTGTGATGATCGCACGCTCTTGTTCTGTGATTCCCCACTGAAACACTGACAAGTTTGCTGGTAGGCTGTGCGAGACCTGCAGCTGGCTGCCTCTGCCGTCACTCGCTGGTGGCTCTCGCTGGAGGCAGGAACACAGGTACGGAGCGGCCCAGGCCCACAGCCCTCCTTCGTGCCTGCCTGCTTCACCTGCGGCTTCAGCCGCGGGGACTGCAGGCTACGAGGGTCTGAGGACGCTGCCCCCGGGGCATCCCCAAAGGGGGGACCTCCGGGCACGAGGAGGCACTTTCTCAGGTGTTGCGCAGCCTTGACACCCCCCACCCCCATTCCCAGTTTTGCCTTTCCTGCAGGACCGGGACAGCTAAGCCCCAGCTTGTTAGCCACCACCGCCATCCATCCGCGCTGCAGGCGGCCCAGATCCCTGCCCATGGGGGAAGGACACAGAGTTGGATTTGTTCCCCACCAGGAAGCTGCTCTGAAGCCACAATTGAGATTTCCTCATCTCCAGAGACCCTGTGGTCTCTCCCATACCACCAGGCTCCTTAAGGATGGACACCAGGGCTGCAAGTGGGGTAAATGTTTTTCTGGGGACATTTTAAGCAAGCACCTAGACATGGTAGGACATTGCAGATCCACGGGAGCAAACAGTCTCCTTCTCCACATCCCGCCAGGCTCAGTGGGCCTCCATAGCACCCTGAGGTATCGCTTCGCTCCTCTGCAGGGTTTAGCCAAGCCTGAGCCTGATCACAGCCGATGCCGAGCTTGGCGCGGGGCCGCCCAAGCTCTCAGGCTCTGTGTGACCACTATGGGTCCAAGTCCTGCCTCCAAACTCATGCTCTAAATCAGAGGGAACCACTAAGAGGCAGAAAACTCCCCTTGCTGTGGCTCCACTCATACTTCTGGTCAAGGAAGGAGGGTTAGGGCTGTTCCCAGGGCCTCTCATCGGGCTGGGGCTCAGCCCGGGGCTCCAGCACACCCTGGTGAGCGGCTGCCAGTGAAAGTGGGATGAGAATTGCCATGCACTGGGGAACCAATGGAAAATGTGAAAGCTGAACCTTCCTCAGTAAGTTTCCATGACTTTTGGTTTACTCTCAGGACAAACACCAGAGTGTATTCCTGACTCAATCCACCAGCTACCGCCAACTCGAGGTTATTTTTCAAGAACAAGGGTTGCGAGGGCCAGGCGTCCTCACAACAGGTTGCTTACCCGGCTGCTGTACTCCTCCCGTCACTTGGTTTATGTTTATAGGAAATATCCTTGCCTAGATGGAAAAACACATGAAAGAACATTACCCTTGCTTCCTTTGCATGTAGAGTAGATGTTTGTCAGGACATGTGCCTTGTGACAGGTTGAGAGAGCACATTTTGGGGAAGGGAAACTTTCTGACAACTCATCCCTGAAAGACAGATAGATGATAAGACTCCCAACGGGCTTGATCCTCACCAGGAGGAGGCAGCGCCTGACTTCAGTCATGATATGCTAATTTACAACAGAAAAAGTTCGGGCTAAAAGAGCTGGGGAAAAAGAGCACTGCTGGACTGCCCCAAAAAAGGATGCAAAGCCTGTCACCCAAGATAAGCGCAGGAGATGGTCATCGCAGCGATGACTGGCAATTAGCAGCTCTGCATCGCAAGGAAATGTCACAAGGCGGCCAAGCAAAAGGGAGGTGCTGGTGTCCCAAGGGACAGGCAATTTTCTCCCAGGAGGGAAACCTGGAGGGTCCGGGTGCCACTACGAGTGCATTCCCTGGGCTGCAGGTTTCAGTGTGTGCAAAAAGGATGTTCCCTGAGCAGTTCTCCATTTTCTCCCCCTTAGGCTTCATGCAGCATCCCATGGCTTTGAAGCCAGAAGACAAAGGTGAAGAGAAATGGAAAGTGCATATTTTCTTTCCAATTCTTTATGCTGTCCAGCTGTCCCACATCCCTTCCTATCATTGTTTCCTTACAGAAAAGACTTCAGCAGCATTATATGCTGCTAACAAGGGAGGAAGCCAGCCCTGTAAACCCCCCACCTGAGCATGAACAGAAAGATGGGAGCTTTTAGTGGCAAAAGACTGAGTGAAGACAAGCACTGTCCACCCAACTCATAGCTATTGTTGGAAACATCACATACCAAGACATCCACAGCTGAAGCTATGAAAGACATAAACACATCTACTTTCAAAGGCCCTTACTCAAAACTGAACTGGGATGCAATAAATCAGCCCCCACATTCACACACACATACACAAAAAAAAAAAAAAAAAAAGAAAAAAGAAAAGAAAGAAAGAAAGAAAGGAAGGAAGGGGAAATTCAGATTAGTCACAAAGAAGTTCCCCCGCCTGCTTCTCTGTGTGCATAAAGCAGTCTCCTGAAGGCCCTGTCTTCACTTCATCTCTGCTCCTGGGACAGGAGCACCTAGCTCATCAGCCCGCTGCTCCTCCAGGCTCCTGCTGTGCCCCTGGCCCATTTTCCAGCAGCTGCTGGCAGCTCAGCTGAGATGAAAGGACAGACGGATGTAGAGCCGAAAAATCAAGACCAGATGGATTGCGAAAGGGAACCTGCAGAGGATGAGTGGAAGAGCTGGCAAAGAGGACAGGTTAGGAACACGTTGCACCTCGTGTCCGCAGCTGCTCAGTGGATATTACTGCTTGCCTGCTTGATTTACCTTGGTATAGATGCTCTGCAGCCCTCAACGGTAAGAGCTCATGTTCATCCCATTGTCTTCTGGCCTATAAATCTTTGTATGGGCTTTATTTTTTTTTCTTTTAAGAAAAGAAAAAAGCATTTAGATTTATCCCTATTCAAACCACAAGTTTTTAATTGTTTCCTTAATGATTGTCATTATTTTTTTTTTTTTTCACATTGCCTGTCCTCAAAACAACATCCAGTATTGCCCAGTGCAGGGTTTGGGACAGGTTTTCCAGAAGGGGAGATCGTTCCAAGAATGCTCTTTGCAGCAGTCCCTGGGGGAGGGAGGTCTGCCTCCCTCCTGCTCCCTCCCCTACGTGCAGTGACGTGTGGGTATTTCCATTTAATTAAAAGGGATCATCTGGGTGGATGTTTGCTTTCAACAAGTGCATGTGGAAGAATCAGGACCCAGGCTGCTCATAAACACCTCCTGAAATTTCAAAATGTACTCATGTGCAGGCAGATATATGCGAAAGCAAGCTATCCTGTGGTATTCCCTGCAAGACCCCCAAAACATTTCAGTGCTCTCAGCCTGCGCGTATACTGGGCTTTAGGAGTAGTCATCTGTATCTGCAGAGGACAGTCACTGTGTGTGTGCATGAGAGAAGACTGATGTGACCAGAGAGAGTTTCGTGCAGACAGTATAAAGAACAAAGATGCTTGAAACTCAGAATAGTTCAGCAAAAATTGCAGCAAATACATTTGCCTCTTTCACATGTTTGCAAGCTGATGGATTGTAACCAACCTTTCACTGTTACTTCAGTGCCACTTAGGCACTAGCTACTTCTCCTCCCCCATCTTCTCCAGGAGCTATCTATCACTTTAAAGCTTGTTGTGCTGTGCCTTACTAAAGTGCATTCTTTCCTCCCACTTGTCAGAGGAGCAAGCCAGGCACATAATCATGCAAGGGAGGGATGGCCTCGTGCTCTGGGTCCTCTGCTGTTTAATGAGAACCCTCGTGGTCTGCACAAGTTTCACTAACCTGAGTCGCACCGTGGTTATTAAACTGCAGAATGATGACCCTGATAACACTGAAAGATAACGCTTTTCATACAGTTCTGTGCTCTTCTCCTTCCACTACTCTGGGAGGGAGCAGTTGCACTGGAAGCCAACAGAGATGGGCAAGCTACCGCACTGCTCGAGATGCAGAAACCTCCCCCGGGTTGCACTCTGGTTGCGATTCCTTGCCTCTCAGTATCTCCCTCTCCTGTAAAAATGTTAGCTCAAATCCTGCTCCTCCTCCAGAAGAAGATGGCAGGGGCTGGCACTGCTGCTTGTCAGCCTTACACACCCATGAGAGCAGCAGCTGAGGAGGGGACACAGTACATGCCTGGAGTTTCCCTTCCTCAACAGAAACAACTTGAACAGTGTGCCTGGGGAGCAGCGACTGCAGCAGATGAAAAGTCCAGGCCCCGGGAGTCACCAGAAGACCTTTTAGGTTTTAAACACTTGTTAACTGCAGGCTCTGAGCTGCTTTCTATTATTTTAAGCAGATAACCATGGTGTTCTGTTTTGACTGCACCATGCTGTGCAGGAGCAGTCTCCCGAGCAGTATACAGGGGGATTTCATCACACTGGAATTACAGGGCTCGGTAGGATTACCATGAACTGACCCTTTAAACATCTACAGAAGAGGCAGCAGTACTAATCTGACTTGACTTTCAAGGCAATTTAGGGAGATGGACTTTATGGAAGTAGGGGCACATCCAAGCAGCAGGCTGGGAGCACTGGTCCGTGGGAGCAACCAAGAGGCTGTCCCTGTTCCTGGGAAGTCTCCTGCTCTGCAGGGCTGGAGAGTGCCACACTAACTCTAATAGCAAGACAGTAGCTGTGTTTTTTTCATGGCAAGACCATGTTTGATTACTTTCCATTATCCTCACAGCTCCTAAAAAACCCCCTGTGCTGTTCTGTGAAAACACAACATGGCACATGCTCATGGCACATGCTCAGGGAAGTCAGCGTCTGCAGCCAGACTGTGCCTCACAGAAAGGGACAGTGATCTGGTTTCTGTCATGATGCTGCCTGGAGAGCAAGCCTCAGCTGTCATTTTCAAATGGGCAACAGCTAGGAAAAAAGAAAAAAAAGGTAGTGATAGTCTGCTTTTGCATCTGCAAGGCCTGTGAGTTCCCGTTGTGAGCTGGAATGAGCTCCTCTTGCCCCACCAGCTGGGATCAGGCCATGGGCAGGCCACTCACAGCCCAGTCGGGGTGTGAAAGCCCCCGACGGCAAATGCATGGGAGGTAAAAGCCTTGAGCAGCTGGTGGGAATTCAAAGGCTTCATGATCTGTCGCAGGACAGTTTTGCCTGAGTAGTGCAGGAGGAGTAAATGTGTAGAGGTTTAATGTAGATAAGAAAGAGGTTTAATGTAGATAAGAAAAGAGGTTTAAGAGGCAGAGGTAGATAAGAAAGATATGTCCATAATCCTAATATCTTCTGGTGTGGAGAAGGTACAACCCACTTCCAGTGCACAGTCATCTGCAATCTGTATGACACAGGGAGTCAGGCACACGACCGCAATGGTCCTCTCCATCAGCGCGCATTGCTACAGTCCCGAGATTTGCACTTTTTGCAGTACAAACCTACTCCCGAAACTTCTGCCACGGGGCACGGCTCTACCAACAGTCTCCCAGACAGGAGGAAATCTCACGTTTGGGGATCCAGAGCAGGCAAAAATGATGTGGAAACTGTGTGTAAATGATGAGGGGAAATCTGCAGCAGTCAGTAAGGAACACCTCTGCCCTCAGCCCTCCTGGCATGCTTTCCCACACACCATAAGAAGACAGAACAGAGAAAGAGGGGTGACTAACTCTGTTACTAGTTTGCAGACGCCCTTCCAGTCCTACAGTGCATTCACTCCTCAGCAGAATTTACTAGTAGATACTTGCAAAGTGCTTTGAGATCGCACAATAACTGGCAAAGATATATAAACCAGGTGGTACGCATTCGTGACAATGGAGCTGATATTCTCACAAGTTTGTCACCCAACCTGTAGCCAGATTGGACAGATTGCGGTGGATGTTGTTTGACCTCAGAAACTCAGTGGTCCTGTGCTTAGCTGTGGTCTTGTTGGGAAACTACCTGGAAATCCCAGCTGCCTGAGCCAACGACTGAGATGGTCATGCACTTAAGTGCCTAGAAAAAGAGTGAGTGTAAGACTTGAGCCGTTGAAGAAATGGATAGGATCAGTAATGTCAGGGGAGATAGTTCCACCAGAGCCAGTGTGCAGTAAAAGCTTGTATTTGGAAGTGGAATCCAGCCTTGCCAGTGGAGCAAGTGGCGGAGCACCAGCTGTGGCAGCACTAGAGGGTGCCAGAGCAGACCTTTCCCACCGCCAGCACCCACCTCACCCTCTGGCACACACTGCACCGGGCAGCCCGGCTCCAACCTCCTTGCCTGCTGCTTGCCTTTACCAGGGTGCAGTACTGAACCTGCAGATTTGCGTGTCTTCCAACATTTTCCCTGTGCTCAGAGGGAGGGGGCTGCTCTGTTCCTGTAACACATGAGGCGAAATACATGAAAATCAGCCCAACACACATCTCACCGGCCCACCTTCTCCCTTAGGAAACCATAGGTAAAGAGAGGAACACAGAACAGCAAGCCTAACCTTTCACTCTTTAATCAGGCAAAACGCTGAAAACTTGTGGTTGTGAAGAGACTGCAGATTTGGGCCTCCTGTGGTTAAGATGAGAGATGGGTTTGAGATGCAAAGTTCAGATTTAAAAATCTAATACAGAAGCTTGGTGTTTTGCGTATCTGATCAGTAAGATACACACTTCTGTATTTACGTTCACTTTTTCTGTTATAAAATACAAATACATTTTAAACTGGTCTTAATGCACTTTTAAGGGAGCCACAGAGACACATGCGTTCAGTAACAGCCTGACCCAAAGTGCAGGGAACCATAAAGCCAGACCCACCTCTTGGTGCCCTGCGGGAGGAGGGTAAGACAGCGGGGGCATGCTTGGGTCCCAGCTCTGCAAACAGGCACCCCCGGCTGCAGGTCAGGCTGGAGGGGGTCATGCATGGTCCTGCACCCCGAGGTTCTTCCTTACTGTTTGGTCTGACTCAACAACATTCACCAGGATGTTTTTCTAAACAGGACCAACACTACCTGGTGTGCTCTGGGGGGCTCAGTACCAGGCTGGAAGTTGGACTGGCTATGAACCACTGTAAAATCGTATTTTATGGTAATAATAATGATATAAAGGCAAATAAAGAGCATAACGGGCTAGCAGCAACTCTGCTAGCTGAGGCTGCCAGCGGTGCTTTTGGAGGTGCGGTCCTGGTCCCGGTGGGGAAACAAAAGCAATAGCAGCTGCAGTGAGCAGCCCACCCAATGCGTTAATGAGGATTTCTCTTCTTTTTCAGCCTCAGAGTGACAAAATCCCGTGGACCCACATCCGGTACACAGGTGGGTGGGCGCCAGGGCAGGGGGCACCGCGGGAGGGCTCCCAGGGCCCCGCAGCGCTGCCTCTGGCTCCTCAACGAGCGCTCAACACTGACCCGGTGCAGCACCCGCTGCCACGCAGCACTGCCCTGGCACCTTGGCAGGGCCCCCAGCACCTCCCCAACACTGACCTGGTTACAGAATAGCTCCCAGCTCCCCGGAGCGTTTTCCACGGGGGTTCCTGGGACACCGGTACCTCTGGAAGGCTCCCCTGGTACCCGATGGTGGTTCCCGGCTTCCCTAGGTTGCACCCCCCAGTACACCGGTGCCCCTGGAGGGCTTCCGGCTCTGCCCCGCATCGACCCACGGCAGCCGGTGGCCCCTAAAATGCTGGAGGCTGTTAAGCGCTTCGTGTCACAGCAAAGGCTATTTCTCCTGATGGAGGAAGCTACTAGGAGCTGTCTGGGGGGAGAGGGGTCAAATCTGACCCAGTGCTGCAAAGTGCCAAAACCAAACAAAAGGGTTTTCCCAGAGCGGAAGAAGAAACACGAAAACCTGCGTGGATTTCTGCAATCCTTACCTATCTACTAAAACAAGCTCTCACTCTGCAAAAGAATGAAAAAAGTATTTTTGAGAATTTACTGAGTACACGCGGTGTGCTCTTTGGGTATTTCTGAAACAAGTCAATGATTTCCTGATTTATGAAAAATGTTAATGATTTCCTGGGGAAGAGCATGCGAGCATACACGTGGTAGCAGAAATAGCAGTGCTCTGCGTGCCAGCTGGATGTTTTGTCTGATGACACCTTAATGATAGAATGATAGAAGTAAATACTAGAATTTTTAAATCATGCTAAAAATACTGACTTCTTTACTTTCAGTTAATATTGTAAGGTGGCAATCAGTCTAACCCAATAAGAAACCCATGTTTCAAGAAAAAGCTGGAGAAATTTGGCCTCAGCCCAGAGGGGCTGTGTTGTCTGCCAGACCTTCTGGAGATGTCCCAGGGGTTTCAGCTGGTGTGCCAAAAACGCAGAAGCACAGTGGGGAAACATTTCCAGCACGGCTGTGGGAACTGTTACTGCTCGTTCCAAGAGAAAACCTTTCCCTCTAACTTCTAGTTTAATTTCTGCCAACTCTGCTCTGTATTCATTTGTTTCTTCTGTTTCTGTATCTACGCTGCTCTTTTAATCTGTCCTCTGTCAACACCACCCCCCTGGCCCCCCAAACCCAAAGACAAGGACATATTGTTACCAGCATCTGCAGAGAAAGCACTTCTCTCCCTTCCAGCTCTGAACACTTTTTCCTCTTCTTATTTACTGCCTTTGTTTTCTGTTCTTTTTAGGAACCTGTACTTCCTAAACTCACAGAGATGCTTTACTTACATGTCTGTATTTTAAATAAGGCATATAGTAAATAAATAGTGCATAAATAGAAACTTGGAGGAATAATTCGTATAAACTGGAGTTGTAGTCCAAAAAGCACAGCTGGCTCAGGAGTGGGAACCTGTAAATTTCCGCTGTAGCTGATGCCTGTTTAGAGTAGATGATATTCTTGCTCCGGTCTGCCCTATTCTCTAGTTCACTCTCTTCCTTTCCTATATTTTTCCACCTCTCCTGCAGTCAGTCCATACAAAACACCCTGTTCCCAAGAAGACATCTGTCATCATGGGATCATCTTTGCTTTCTTCCATTCCAGGTAAAAGCATCAAAGGAGTAGCCATAAATCTCACTGCTGAAGTAGGCTCTATTCAGATCAGAAATGGTTCCATCATGATCACCTGTGATGGCCTCTACCTAGTGTCCTTGAAGGGTGTTAGATTTTTGCCTGACCTGGAGGAGGAGGAGGGCTTGCTGAAGCTGAGACTGTGGAAGACGGACAAGGCGGCGAGCGGGGAGGCCTTCTGGGAGCAAACCCTCCAGGACAGCAGCAATGCAGTAGATCTCACCACAGTGCTCTACTTGTTTGATCAAGATAATATCACCCTGCAGACCAGCTCCAACGCCATCATTGAGGATTTGTCACTTAGCCTTGTGTTCTTAAGTCCCTTCCCTTGCTAGCTGTAGAAGATGACGTATGAAATGTAACATGTAAAGTACAGCCTTTCCTACCAATCCGTTTGCATGCGGGAGGCTTGTTCTCACAGGCTGTACTTGCACAGGCAGACTGCTCTAGCCTCCCTCCTTGGGGCTGCGGAAAGCCTCAGCTGGAGCGCAGAGAAATCACCGTGCAAACGGGCTTTATATAGTACATGCCGTGTTCATCTCTTTGGAGCTCTGCGCAGCTGTTTTGCTATCTAGGATGGATCTTTCCAACACTGGAGAAAAGGATGTGTGGAGCCCTTGAGGAGAACAGAAATAAAAGCCAAAGAAAGTCACCTAAGTTTAGCTCATATTCAGAGAAACCCTGGGTTTCTCTATTTATTTGACAGTATCTGTATATAGTACAAATGCACTGTATATTTGCTAAAATTAAAATCTAGTAAATCGGGAAGATACCTCAAGTGTCTTGAAGCCATTTGGAGAAGGAGGAGAAGAGATCTGCTCAGCACTTCTTTGCCTGGCGAGGCAGGAGACAGGGCAGAAGCAGCAAGGGACTTCCTTTGCCATGATCCCGACAAATGCTCTCTGGCAGGTAAAGGCCATGAAAGGAAGGTGGTATTCTGAAATGAGCTAACAGGACAGCAGAAATGCAGACCCTGCAGCGACTATGAGGTTCTTAGGAGTAGCTTTTAAGAGCGGAAGCCCACTGGCTTTTTGCAGCTGTTTGCAGACTGCTCCTGAGCTGAGTGAATATCTGGTGGGACATTAACATCTTAGCATCAGCTCTTGGAGGTGTTTAGTTGAAGGAGAATGTCCTTCAAGCAAATACACAGGGACTGGCTTGACCCAAAAGTAATCAAGGTGCATAAAAATTTGGAAAAAGACTCTGGATTTGGTATGTTCTCTCTAATGGACTGAGTGAAACCTGCAGGTCTGCACATCCTTTCCTCTGGTAGATTCAGGAGGTTTGCAGGAGCCTCGCAGCAGACCTTGCCATACAGCTACGCACCACAGAGATTCAGAAGCATGACCTCTACGATGCACCTGTGCACCCATGCACGTCCTGCCTGGCTCCTGCAGACTGCTCTCAGCAATCCTGGGATGCGCATCCCTCTTCTTGTTACAGCTTGTGGCTGCTGAGGACAAATCCTGCCCTGCCCTGCAGGCAGCACGTGTCCTGAGCACAGCCAGTGACTGTTGTATTTTTGGTTGAAGTGGGGCAGATTTCAAGGGCAAATTGACTACCTGGCTTCCAATGAACTCCAGCAACATTTCAGGACCCCACTGCTAGCTGTACACTCCAAAGTCTTTTGTTAAAAGTATTTATGTATTTATACTATAGACATAAGAATGTTACTTCAGGTTTCTTAGAAACACTGGGAAGGGTTCAGACTTTGGGTTGTCAGCACTAAGCTCTTCTTTGCGGTTGCTCCCAATGCCCTGGAAAAAAAGGCACCTTGCTGCCGGCCACCTCGGCTCCCAGGCCGACCCACTCCTGGCTGAGCACTCCTACGGGCTCAAGTGCTAAAGGTAGCTAAGGCAATCTTCCAGACCTCGGTGAGCGTTTCCTTGTGCTTTATGCTATTGTTGGCAGGTTTTACAAACTTCCCTTCTCTGGCCCAGGCCACAGCCCCAGGGGAAACCTCCGTGGCTGAAGCAGTTATTCATGCAGTGCCGAGAAGCAGCTTTTTCTCATCTCAGGACTGAGAAGCTGTGGGCTGACTTGCACCCACAGGATGCTCCTCCACAGCTGCAAGGGGTATTTTGGGCTTTTACTTCTGGCCACTCTGCCCACCACGGGGACCGAAGGCAGCCATACCTTGCCCCCAAGCTGGGAATTGCCACACTCCCTGGCTGAAGTGAGAACGTGTTTCCCTTCCTAAAAGCTAATAAAAATTTTCTTTGTAACCTTTAGGCTTGCAGTGTCCCTTGGGAGCGGGAGGGCTGGTGAATTATACATTGACTGTGTTTGAGCAGACATTTTCACTGGTATGAAAAAAAGTATGAAATTTTCATGTACTTTCTTCTTTTTTACAGTTTGGCTTCAGTTTCAGCTCTCTCCAAGGGCATGCAGGGCTGGTGCTTCCCAACACGGACAGGGCAGGCCATGCCAGTGATGTGGACAGGGGCGCACAGGACAGCAAGAAAGATTAAGCCTGAACAACACAAATGGATTTGTACTTCAGAAGGGATGCACCCTTTCTTCTTATTTAGAGCAGGCGAGGGCATTTCACACACTGATTCCTAGTTCAGCCTGAAAGTGGAGAGACTGACCTACATATATATGCACTTATCTTGAAATAAAGGTTGAAACAATTCAGTTCCCAAGATTAATTACTTGAGGGACTGACTATCCTCATCAGTAAGTTTCCATACCATCAACTTCTGTTTGTATCTGGCAACTCCTTCCTCCACAAGGTTAAAAGTCTCTTTGATAAGAGAAACATTGATTTTTGTTATTCAGGTTGTTAAGGCTTTGTAGGGGCTCGTAGATAGGGCTAAGGTCACATCTTATAGCTCTGTTCAACCAGGTCAGTGCACTGAGGTTTTAGGTCACCTCTCAAAGCTCGTTACAGCTGGTGTTGAAGTGCAAGGGCTGGACTAGGCAGTTTCTGGAGAAAATCCCTAACTCTGGAGGGACAGCACATTCTCCATCCCATGCTTACCACCACTGAAATGGGACCTTGTAGTCTGACCCTCACAGGGCTTTTCATGAGACCTATTTCACAGAACGCAGTCATCAGCTGGGGATTACTGATTCTTCCACGATTTTAAAGCAATCTCCACTCCTGCTGTGTCTTGTGATTAACACACACTACTGCATAAACTACAGAGGTGGCCATGGTGTATTCCCTCCCTTCTCTCTCCTCTTTCCCGTCTCCCCAACTCACATAAAGCGAGAGACAGGGTGACAAAGCTGATGTAAGGACCATGGTCACCCCTGGGGAAGGAGCTGGCCTCACTGCAACCATCAGAGCCACAGGGCTCTTGCTGTCCAGCCAAGAAGAAATTACTGAAGGCAGTACAGAGCAGAATGGGCTGGGGACTCCTCTTTACACAGGTACAAGAACCAACGATGGGAAACATTTAATTTAAACTCCGTTCATGTCTCTTTCAAAAGTCATCTCATTTTCTACCACAAATGGTTACCAGTCATGGTGGATTATGAGCCTGTGGTTTTTAGGCAGCACTTCTATTTTGTCAGCTGGCATGAGTCACAGCTATTGCCTGTTGCTTCAGTAGCGAGAGAGAGCAAGCTGGAGTGTGCTTGGCAAAGAGCAATCGATCCCACTGCTGTAAAGCTGGCACTGTCCAGCTCGGACAGCAGAAAGCACAGGAATTTAGTTTCCAAATTCAAGTATCAAAATGGGAAAGTATGATATGAAATCCAACAGTCTCCTGCTGTCACCAGTTGAGAAGGTTTGACTTATTAGACTTTTCTCAGCAACATTCATAACTTCAGCCAATGGAGCTGTTTCTGAGCTGACAGTTATTGCTTCCCAAGGGGTCCGGACCAGCCCCGGGGATGACTGGTTCCTGCTCTCTGGTAGTCCACCAAGTAAAGCAAACCAAGTCACGCTCTCTGACGACTGGGAGAAGGGGAATGGGTACCAGGCCAGAAAGGGACAGTGGCAAGACAGCTGCAGAAGGATTAATCATTTTCCATTTGCAACCTTTTATGCCCTAAGGCCAAGGAGGATCGGAGAGTTTATATGCCCAGTTTTCTAAGCTGATGAGGAAGGCTGTAAAGGGCTAGCAACCTGGGCAAGCAGAGTGGAGGCTGAAGGCACGTCTCTCCATTAAGGTGCCAAGCAGTGAGCTCACTTGCTAGCAGCTGCTCAGCATCCCAGGGCAAAACATACCCTGGCAGCACACCACGTGCTGTGCCGGCAGGGACTCACTGTGCTCACCGCGCAGAAAGCCCGCAGGCCAAGGCAGGAGGGGGCGGTCAGCTGGCTGACCTGCCCCAGGATGCAGGCAGGAAGCCCAGGCAAGCCCAGGGAAGGAATGCTAAGGAGAGACACGATGCTGGTAGCAGGTACGTGGATTGTGCTTAGGCCTTTGGGACCATGGGGTAGGACAGATGGGAGGGAGGACACTAAAGGAGTGTTTCTCCTGTGAGCCCACGCTCAGCAAACCAGACCTGTGCAAACACCCAAACACAACTGCTGCCTCCTCAAACACCCATTTCTTCCTCTTAATGTAAAGCCTTGCACAATTACCTTTTAAACACGACAGCTGGCACCAACCGCTCCGTAGTATTGCTCACCTCTTAATGAGACAGGGCTGTCCCAAGGGGATTACAAGCTAGAGCTGCTCACAAGCACAAACGTGCTCCAGTTCCCGGGCTTGCACTTTCTCCTGCCTCTGCAGTTTGCTGGGCTTGGTAGCCCATGTTACTCTTTGGTGGCCAGCCAAGGCACCAGGGTGTGGAGCTGGGCCTCTGGCCAAGGTGCTTGGGTAGTCCATCAGTGTTCAGAGAGTAAATCATAGTATTGTTTAGGTTGGAAGAGACCTTTAAGTCCAACATCCCACATTTCAGAAGATTCCACACAAACCCTCCACTCAAGAGGGAATGAAAGACTTCTCCCACCAGCTAGACCAAATCAAAATGACCTGAAATGTTTTTAATGAAGACTCTCCATAAAGCCCAGAAAATCAGCAGGTTTGTCCTTCTGTAAGAATAAACTTCAAATATAAATGTGGTTGTTAGGCCAGTACATTTTTTTTGGTCTTTCCTACTGGTGTTCCATGAGAAACTTTCGACCTAATCTGCCTGCAGTGAGATCATCATCTATTACTAGCAAGGGGCAAGGCAAAACTTGTTGCGGGCACAAACATACTTTCCTAATAATTGCTTTTATTGTTTGCTTTAAGGCAAAATTCACACCTATTTACTGGCAACCCAGAGACCTGTTTGGTTTATTTATGAAGAAAAAATTGGTATGGAACACACCTCCAAGGACAAACAAACATTTAGCCCAGCAGAGGCTCTGGTTTGTAAAGTAGAATCATAGAATCACAGAATAATCTGGGCTGGAAGGGACCTCTAAAGGCCATCTAGTCCAACCCCCTGCCCATGGGCAGGGACCTCTTCAGCTAGATTA
>KL274600.1:19023-30419 GCA_000699545.1 Podiceps cristatus
CTCTCCTCTTCTCTTCTCTTCTCTTCTCTTCTCTTCTCTTCTCTTCTCTTCTCTTCTCCAGGCTGAACAACCCCAACTCTCTCAGCTTGTCCTCATAGGAGAGGTGTTCCAGCTCTGTGATCATTTTCGTGGCCTCCTCTGGACTCGCTCCAACAGGTCTGTGTCCTTGTGCTGAGGCCCCAAGCAGATGCAGCACTCCAGGTGGGCTCTCACCAGAGTGGAGCAGAGGGGCAGAATCCCCTCCTTTGACCTGCTGGCCACGCTGCTTTTGATGCAGCCCAGGATACAGCAAGCTTAGAATTTCATAGAATCATTTGGGTTGGAAAAGACCTTTAAGATCATCAGGTCCAATTGTTAACCCAGCACTGCCAAGTCAACCACTAAATCATGTCCCTAAGCACCACGTGTACATCCCTTTAAATACCTCCAGGGATGGCAACTCCACCACTTCCCTGGGCAGCCTGTTCCAGTGCTTGACAACCCTTTTCGTGAAGAAATGTTTCCTAATATCCAATCTAAACCTCCCATGGCACAACTCGAGGCCATTTCCTCTCGTCCTATTGCTGTTACTTGCAAGAAAAGACTGACACCCCCCTTGCTGCAACCTCCTTGCAGGCAGTTGTGGAGAGCGATAAGGTCTCCCCTCAGCCTCCTTTTCTCCAGGCTAAACACCCCCAGTTCTATCAGCAGCTCCTCACAGGACTTGTGCTCCGGACCCTTCACCAGCTTTGGTGCCCTTCTCTGGACACACTCCAGCCCCTTGATGTCTGTCTTGTAGTGAGGGGCCCAAAACCAAACACAGTACTTGAGGTGCAGCCTCAGCAGTGCTGAGTACAGGGAACAAGTAGTTTCATCACCAAGTAGATCCCTGAGACAAGGTATCACTGGTGTTACCTCATGGAGTTCAAAGGACTCACTTTCCTTTGTTTTCTTAATTTAAGGTTTCTATTACTGCCAATGTCTGCTTATTGGGCTTACTGTCACCAGCACAGACAGTTAGCAGGACACATACATTCAATGGGGACAAACAGGTGAGATTTGCTTTCAGACCTTTTTGGCGGTTATGTGCAGCACTTTGAAACATTGGTTGATCTGCTTCTTCCTTCATCACTTCCCATAAGACCCAGAGTACATAAACACACTTGCCAGCAAGAAACTTTAATGTTTCATATGTTCCACTCTTGATGATGTGGAGGACTAATTCTGGTGTCTGCTCACCAGCTCTGAAAACAGTTTATACAGTGTCTCCAGCAGTAGCCACCCTTTACAAGAAAAGGTTTGCTCCAGCTTGCATGAGAAAAATCTCACTGCATCCCAACTGGCTGCAATAACTTGAGTCATCTCCCTGGTATGACTTGAATTATGTTTGTTTCTTTTTATAAGGAGTGTCCTTTTTAGAAGCAGGGGCAGGCGTGCCAGTGGTTCACGGCCCACGTGCCAAATCCTGATGGCTGCGCTGACTGCCCCGTCACAGATGCAGCCAGAGACCTCAGCTGCCTGGAGCAGGCAGGACTCCTTGCTGTTGTGGGTACAGTCACATACACCCATGTCTCTTTCCTGGGTTTGTGAAAATAACAGCAAAAAAAGGGAATAGCAGATGGAGACAGATAACCCTCCACTGACCCTTCAGACTTTCCCAGGTATCTGCATGCAGTTTGGACCAGACAAGCTGTGGCCATCAGCAAGGACTGTGCTGCAGGAGGGATGGTCTGAGCTGAACACCAGTGTCAACGGTCTCGAGAAGGGTGCCATAAATACCGCGAGGTTTCAGGTCAGTGCAACATTGCTGCTAAAGAAAGCTGTGTCAGAACCAGAGAAGGGGCTGCATTAGTAACTAAAACCTGAGCTTAGTGGAAACAACGTCTTCTTCATGATTAACATCTGCCATGCTGTGTATTGTAAACACAGCTGATCAAAAGAGCAGAGAGAGACAAAATCACCAAAAAACAGCTCTGGGGGCCATAGTCAGGTGCAGGGGTAGGCAATGAGTACAGAGACAGAAGGCAGGACAGCTGCCTGTGGCTAAAACCATTCACAAATAGCTCAAAGGAGGTACCCTGCCAGCAGTAACACAGGTAAAGGGAACCCAGCAGGACGAGGTCTGAAGGGTTTCCCAAGCAGATTGTGACGCTGGCTTTGCTGAGAGACAAGCAACTCCTCCGTGTGTGTCAGGGTGCGAGCTCTTGACCTGTGGATGAGCGTTCCCCTCTGCAGCTGGGAGCAGCCTGCTCGCTGCGGGCTGGCACTGCTCCTGCACATAAACTCCCTAGGACAGCATATTTTGGAACCCAGGAAAGCCATAAACACAGACCATATAAAATAAGACCTGTAATTAGCAGATTAGCTTCATGACAGGGCATACAGACAAATCTGCAGCCTTCATTAGAAAGAGATTCTTAAGGTTGTACCTTCCTGGCCTCAAAAAAAATGCTGTTACAGACACTGGTTGCTCACGAGGTGATCATGCGTCAGGGAGGAGCAGACAGATCTCCAGCTTGCGAGGTCTATGAATAAATCTGGGAAGAGAGTGGAGAGGAGAGGCTGGCAGTGCCAGGGGCCACAGGCATCTCAGGGACTCTGCCCTGGAAGGTTTCAGGGACAGATGTCCCATCAGTGCTCAAGGTCCTGCACTGAGTGCCTTATCAGCACCTCAAGGCCAAGTGCTAATTCAGACAGTGTCAGGAGTGACTGTATTACAAATTACTAAGCATCATATCAAGAGCTCTAAAAACACATAGTTTTAAATAGGAATTATTTTGTTTAAAACCCCACGAGTTAGATTAGTCAAAGGATATACTCGTAAGTCATATAGTCGTAAGAACAGAGCGCTCTCAAGTAAAGAAAGATGCCCGGACAATAATCTGTTGAGGGTCACGTGCATTGATTAATGTGCTTTGCTCAGCAATGATGCACATCAGATGTCTCACTTGTGTACCTTTTCCTTGGGCCTAAGGCTGTACTATCATCCCATTCTGAGGGAAACATTTTCTGGCTTTATAATTCTGTAGCATAACTCTGAATGAGTGGCTTTGCCTATGCCAGCTCTCTCCTTGAGAGATTCATTGGTCTCTGGGGCTTCAACACCATGTGAGAACCATGTGGTTTTCTGATTTTTGCCTGGCTTTGCACCCTCTGGTCCCAGTCTGAGCAGAGTGAGTAAGATTTCGGGGTCTGAAACTTCGTTTTTCTCCTTCTTCTCCTGACCATGATCATCAACAG
This sequence comes from Podiceps cristatus, assembly GCA_000699545.1. Classification (NCBI taxonomy): domain Eukaryota; kingdom Metazoa; phylum Chordata; class Aves; order Podicipediformes; family Podicipedidae; genus Podiceps; species Podiceps cristatus. The sequence continues at coordinate 22,243 of KL274600.1, forward strand.
CATGAGTATGTTAAAATACTTCCAGTGCATGTTGATGAGTACATTAAAATACTTAAAATGCATGAATGATTTAGTATCATTCTTGCAATACTTTTACACTTGTATTTTCTCCAAACCCAGGAAATTGCAACAACAAATTAAGACAGATTAAGTGGGGACTGTGGTTATGGATATTGCATCACGAATATTTGAGCACTTGGTACTTAGGTTCTCAGCCTAGCTATTTCTGTTTTGCAGTGTTTGAACACCCTGCTCCATCCTCAAACACACACAGAGATACACCTGGAATAGCTCCTCTAATACCGACTTCAGCAAATGACAAGGCATATGAATTCAGGAATGTGGTGGGAAAATGAACCTCAGATTCAGCATCCCAGTTTTGTTTGAAACAGACCTGAATTGCCATAGTGGTTTTCCACAGCTTGACATACCAGACCACTCCACTGGGGAGCTGCAGGAAACACTCTGCCCGCTGTTCAAGTGATGGAGAGTTTCACATGCTTCTGCTCTGGTTGCAGCCACCCAACTGATGAATGCGGCAAGAGGGAACACAAAAAGCCGGTGTGCAGACGTCACTCTCGGACAGGTGGTTAAGACAGGTCTCCATCAACTGTCCGGCTGAGACGGCAGCCGGTTCAGCCACAGCCTCTTCATGAATACACTGCCTCCAGCCCTCGGCTGCGCTTGTGGTTGGGTTCAGGTCTCCAGCCCTCATAGAATCATAGAATCATAGATTCATAGAAAGGTCTGGGTTGGAAGGGACCCCAAGGATCATAGAGTTCCAACCCCCCTGCCACAGGCAGGGACACCAACCTCCAGGCCTGGACCTACACAAGGTTGCCCAGGGCCCCGTCCAGCCTGGCCTTGAACACCTCCAGGCATGGGGCATCCACCACCTCTCTGGGCAGCCTGTTCCAGCACCTCACCACCCTCTCTGTAAAAAACTTCCCCCTAATATCTAATTTAAATCTCATTAACCTGTTAAAGGCAGAGCAGTGCTTCAGACAGGCAGTTAGAGCTTTCAAAGCCCATATTAGCACCACTGCTCCTGAACAGCATGTTGGGAGAACCATGATGGTCCATGGGGCACTTGTGTTTCAGGCCAGCTTTTTTCCCCTCCCTGCCAGGCCCACTCCTGGCCAGCCTCACTTGGCTTCAGCTGGAAACGTCCCCTCCTGATGGGCTTCATGACAGCACAGATGTCCCCACAAAGCATAATTCTGCCTGACAAAGTCATTTCCTATGCAACCCACTGCCTTGCTGCATGTGCAGAATTGGGTATGCCTCTGCTAAGTGATCTGCCATCCGTTGGTAATGTAACCACCCACCACGGCAGGATGTGTTGGACTTCTGCCTAACCTAGGCTCTCCCAACAGAGTTGGTGACCACGAAGCCCGGGCTCTTCTTGGTGCCCACCTTGGGCACTCCCTGCCCCGAACGCCAGGCCCCTGGCCCCAAGAGGGCAACATTGTTCCCGCTCTGGGAGTGATGGAGAGGCAGGTGCCTACGAAGCCCTGCAGAGGGCAATCCAGGCTGCCTTGCTCCCACACCTCCTGCTCTGGGAGGCTAGAGAGGGCCAGGAGGAAGCCATCATCTCTTCTTCACCTCCCCGGACAGCCCCCAAGATCTCCACTGGCACATGGGCTTCAAGGTGCCTGTCCTTTGCATGCCAACACCATTGGAGACCAGTGTTCAGGTCCTACTAATTTGGAGGCCAGTCATCTCCAACCAGCAGGCCAGGGGATACTGCAGGCAAAGCCATGTTGAAGCCTTCCTGCTGCTACCTGGTATGCTGTTGTGGCCCTAAGCCAAGGGGTATGAGTAAGGAGAGGTTAGGATTGGAGATCTGGTCTCTGTTCCTGGGGCCTGGTTTTGGTTCTTATCCAAAAGAGGGACTAAAACAGAATTCCTGAAGGATGTCCCACCCATCACAGCCTTTCAGCTGGAGTTAGGGGTCCCTTCTGGCTTTTTCTTCACCCTGTGCCATCACCTTCGCATGGTGACACAGCTCAACAGAAAGGTTGCAGATGGCTTTTCATAGAGCAATGAGAAGCGCTGCATTCTGGGTGCAAGTTTTCTCTGAGGCTAAATGATGCTTGCTGCTTGTCTTCCACATCGGTGTAAATAACCATGCAAAAGCAGGCCAATGTCATTAGCTGAATTCTGGTCTTTGCCTGATTTTTCAGGCTTCCCTGGGGATAGATGTTTAGGTGATTTCCTGCCTTTATCTGCATTGCAACATAACTTGAGCAGAGTAAGAAGAAACAGGCATTTTCTGAGAACAGGCACACTGAGTCATGTCAGGATCAGAAAATTAGCTGCCCAGAGAGCTTCAGACTGAAGAGAGAGGCTCCTAACTACAATACGTCCCAATGAGCTTGGGCAATCATGGGAGAAAAAAGATGCATGGGATGTCCCGATGTTTGTGAGGACTGGCTATCGCCTGATGTTCTGGCAGGTGGTGTAAACACGTTAAGTAGCATCTTGTACGTGTGGGAGAAATATCTGGATCTTTGTAAACAAATTAAGCCCTACATGGATGCGGAGGCGGGAGCTCCCAAGGAATTGCATCGCAGCAGGAACCCTGCAAGGCTGCCCTGTCACCACAAGGCCTTCTTTGCATCATTTGCCTGGGATGCCCTGAAGTCAGAAAGTTTGCAAACAAAAATACGCCCCCTTTCCTGTTGCACCTTCCCTGCCTGCTCCTCCTCTCCTTGCCCTCACCTCGAGAGAGCACTGTGCCATATGAGATCATCCTGCCAGGTGTAGGGTAGGCAGCTGGGATCTGTCAGCAACCTGCCCACTTCTGTGAACTCATAAATGACACCTCCCTTTGCCAAGAGGAGCAGGAAAAGATGTTTCTGTCCTTTTGCCAGGAGAGATTGATGGGAGAGGCTTCCGAGGGAGGTTCATAATTAAACAGGGACACAACAGGTGCCAACTGGTAATACCAGGTAACCATCAGTTTCTGGGCTGGGCAGAAAACCTCGCTATGGCTACAAAACTGAGCAAAGTCTTAATTTCTCTCTGGCTGAGTCTCAATCAGCTTTTCTGCTCTGAAAGTAAATAGAGAAGGCAGGTAAGTAAATAGAGAGGGTCAGCTTTCACTTTCAACCCTCCACACACCAGTATGACGTGAAACATCAGGTAAGCTGCACGTCAGCTGCTGGCTGTATTCCCTCATGTGCCATGCTTGGGGGAATTGCCTTGTTTTCCCAACTCTAACGAAACGAACTCACTCATGCCTGTATTGTGGCAGGGGCACGCAGAAGCCAAACACGGGCTGCTGTCACAGGGGAAAGGGATGATTAACTTAAAAGTTCGACTGATTATGCATTTGATACTCCCAACACATAATCTCTATACCCTTCTCTCCCGCCACCAAAACACAGCAAGCTAAAATCTATCAAATAAAAGCCTGTGGGAAAGTATAGTGTGCCTTTCCTGGGGTGAACTTCAGGAGAAAACTGTTACGGCTGCTGCCCACCCACCCACGCTGCAGCTTGGCAACACTAACACGGTCAAAATGCCAATCCTCATACGGCCGTGTCCCGCACAGCAGCTCCCAGCACGCAACTCGAACGTTTAAATCCCTGCTGGAGCCCTGACACACTGGGCTGCAGAGCTGAGGAGCAGCTCAGATGGGCTGATAAGGGTGAACACAGTGAGAGATCGAGAGGCAATGGAGGAGGTGATGGGGAGAGGGGCGAGCGGAGGGAGACAAAGCCAGTGTCAGGCAGAGGGTCGGTGTGCTGGGCTGCCCAGCCTCCACACATTGGCTGTGAGCTGGGGTTTGAGCATATAGAAAGCAGCAGCTCTTAATGCAGTTTCTCAGGCCTCATCATGCCTTTGAAAGGTCCACTCACAGGTTAGACTTTAGGAAAAGGTTTGTGACTGTTCTTTAGAAATCTAAACAAACATACTCGATTTGGGTGAAAATCCCTTAATTTCTGCCAGAACCACCAACCTCTTTCCTCCAAATGCAATTCAGTAGTTCAATACAATCAGTTGGGGGGTTGGACTGCATCAAGTTAACATAATTTGGTTTGAAATTAGAACATGCACATTCCCACAGGCAGTAACTTTCTGTTAATTCCTTTCAAGATTAAATGTTTCCATGTCTCATGTTAAAATAAGGCTTCATTTCAAAACTAAGAGTGCTTGTTTCAAAGCCAAACAAATAAAGACCGTAAGAGCTAAACAAAACCTTTCATATGAGGATGACTAAACTTCTGGTATTTTTGTCTGTAAAGAGGGAAGAAGGGGAAGAAGCTTTTCCTTCTTGGTCTCTATAAATTTTCAGTGACTTAGTAAGCCAGATATTCACACAGTTCCAGGGAACCTTCCACTGTTTTTTCAAACAAGTGACAGGGCCTGTCCAGGACATCTCCCAAGTGTTGGGAAGTCTGCACAAGGGAGCGCAAGCCTGGGGAGCTTCGCAGTGATAACACATGAAGGAGTTGGAGGGCTGGATTTTCTCTTTGCTTCTGGTCCGGGCTGAGGATGGCTGATATTTTGCTAAACGATGCTGGAGACAGCAGTATCAGAAGCTCGGCTCTAGGAAGGCAAAAAGCAAACGGGCAGAGATGGTAGACAGCAACTCAGCTCAGTGGAGAGGCTGTGGGGTGTTGGATGGCAGAACTGGCCCCTGGCTGAGCCCCAGGCCAGTGTTGGCCGTCTCTCCCCCAGCTTCTCAGCAAGCCCAGCATGAAAGGAGAAGGGGCTGCCTTGGGTGCACGATGGGGATTCCCAGCTTGCTTTTCTTCATGGCGTTTCCACCCTGATCACCTTCCTCTGGACACTCTGGATGCTCAGAAACCATCTGCTAAGTAAACATGAGAAGGAAATTCCTGCAGAGGAGCTCTTGACCCAGAGTCCCAGGGTTTCTAGCAGTGGGTTTGCAAACTGCCAAGTAGAAATAGCTCCTAGGAGGAGAGGTTGCTGCAGGTCCCAGCCCATCAGTCGAGCCAGCCAGGAGTAGGTCACAGTGTCCCAAGCACCGGCCACGTGTGTGTGCATCCTGCCCCCAGGGAGCAGAGGCAGGTCCAGGGATGGGTGCCAAAAACACACGCCTGCTCAAGCCTGCAGTCCTCTTGGAGCACACTCGTGAGTGCGTGGGCCACAGCACAGCATGGCTGCTGATTCAGCAGGCATTTACAATTTAGCTTGCTCACACAAACTGCACAGGAGAGGCTTTTTGCTTTTCTGAGTGGTGCGATGCTACAAACTCAAAAAAACCCCTGTGCTGGGATATCCTCAGAAGTGACACAGAGATTTAGTAAATCCTTTCTCCAAAGATTTTTCTCCACCACATCCCCACCTCTGTCCTGGGGATCACGAATGCTCAGAGGAGAAAGGGGACACCCTGAGCTGTGCCACCCTGGGAAGACCAAAGAGAGCCCTGCAGGACCCTGCATGGACCCTCAGAGCCATGAGCATCAGGACAGATTCTTGCTGCTCCTTACAAAGCAAGCTCAGGTAGACGTGAGCATCTCATTAAATAGGCAGATAGATTTTAATAGAAAACAAGAACTTCCAGGTTTCTTTCACCCAATAGATAAATAACCTGTGGAAGTCATTGCCACAGAAGGAAGCTAAAAGGTTGGATAGGCTCAGAAAGCAGCAGATTCACACAAGAGAAATCCCTCACAAACTACTGAACACAAGGAAACAGAATATACCGCAGCGCTGCTGTGTAATGCAGGATACCGGGTTGGATGAGCCTCTGAGCCCACTCAGCTTGTCCACTGTTATACAAGGTTGAACGGAAAGGTAAATGCACTGAAAAACGGATCCCCAGAGCTGAGTACCCAAACGACCGCACTGCCGGCCCAGGCTGCCTCCCCTTGTGTGCCCGCACGCCCTGCGCAGGCAGGCTGACTGCGGTGTGCCAGGGCTGGCTGCCCCTCTGGCAGCACCCGCCATCCACGGCCATGCCGGCGAGGAATTCCCCTCTCGCAAAGCGCATGTGATCAAGGGCAGGGAGTTGTGCAAGGCAGGGCATGAGAGGTTGCTCACACAGCCCCTGCTCTGACGTTTCCTAATGCTGGCTTTGCTGGTAAGTCAGGGGTTCTTCAAATGCATGGAGGCAATAAAATCAGCACCCCATGATGTAATGTGAAGGAAATCAGGAGGGGAAACTTTAAAACACATGCATGCACGAGGCTATGAGAATATAATTAGCACAGCCACCCTTGAGCAATGCCACAGGGAGCAAGGATGGGCGGTGCAGGGCCGCTCGCACAGGGCCAGGCGCCCCGCACGGCTCCCGCTGCGTAGCACGCTGCTGTTGCCGAGCTAACGGAGAGCCCAGCACTGCCAAGGTTTTTGGAGCCAGGTGTCATAGCAGGCTGGCCCAGAACAGGCACGTGGCTCCAAGCTGGGTGACATGCAACAGCGGGGCCATAGTTTCATTTTACCAGTGAGGGCAGAAGCAGAGAGAGGCAGGCTGCCAGATGCTGATGCAATGCAAAATGCTGATTTGTAAGGCTTTCTGAAGAAGGAGAAGGAGAATGTCAGTGTCCGGGGGCGGGTGATGCAAGCCTCCTAGCCCTGGGCTGGGAAGAACCACGCCAATGTTTCACAGCTTTCAGGAGGATTTCTTCTTTCACATCTCAGTGAGCTGGGATCTCTGCCAGAGGAGGACCAGGATGGATGAGTAAACAAACAGCAATTCACTTTCTTAAAGCAATTTGGAAGGAAAGTGAAAGAGCTGAATGAGAGAGCAACTGCTCTTTTTCCTCCACTCCTCTCTCTCGGCTCCTTGCTACAACATGCTCTGGGCATGCCAGTGTGCCCAGGGACAACTTCACACACTCCACGGCATGCCCAGGGGCTTGGTGATCTCACATGAAAACCAGATCCCATCCTTCTCTACACAGCCTGCCACATTGCTAGAAGAGACATTGCTCCATGCTTGTCCCATGCCAGAAGCATCTGGATTTTGTGCAGAGGAGCAAAGTTCTGCTGTTGCACAGGCAGAATGTGAAAGAGAAGGGGGAAAAACAAAAAAAAAAAAAAAGAAAAAATATAGATGAGACAATTCTGTAACTGAAGTAAATCAATCTAAACCAATAACCTGACCACCCTGCTAACAGAAATCCCCACAGCTCCAGGAATGAATATGGGCCAAGCTGATATCACAAACCCATAGAACCGTTTGGGTTGGAAGGGACCTTTAAAGGTCATCCAGTCCAACCCCTCTGCAATGAGCAGGGACATCTTCAACTAGATGGGGTTGCTCAGAGCCCCATCCCACCTGACCTTGAATGTTTCCAGGGATGGGGCTTCTACCACCTCTTTGGGCAACCTGGGCCAGTGCGCCACCACCCTTGCTTTAAAAAATGTCTTCCTTATATCTAGTCTGAATTTACATTCTTTTAGTTCAAAACCATTCCCCCTTGCCCTATTGCAACAGGCCCTGCTAAAAAGTTTGTTCCCATCTTTCTTACAAGCCCCCTGGAAGGCTGCTAGAAGGTCTCCCCGCAGCCTTCTCTTCTCCAGGCTGAACAAGCCCAACTCTCTCAGCCTGTCTTCATAGTAGAGGTGCTCCAGCCCTCTGAGCATTTTTGTGGCCCTCCTCTGGACTCTCTCCAACAGGTCCATGTCATTTTTGTGTTGGGAGCCCCAGAGCAGGAGGCAGCACTCCAGGTGGGGTCTTGCCAGAGCAGAGCAGAGGGGCAGAATCCCCTCCCTTGACCTGCTGGCCACACTGCTTTGGATGCAGCCCAGGGTACGCTTGGCCTTCTGGGCTGCCAGCGCACATTGCCAGCTCATGTCCAGCTTTTCATCCATCAGTGCCCCCAAGTCCTTGTCTGCAGGGCGGCTCTCAATCCCTCCATCCCCCAGCCTGTATTGATACTGGGGTTTGCCCCAACCCAGGCGCAGGACCTTGCACGTGGCCTTATTGGACCTCATGAGGGTCACATGGGCCTAGCCTAAATCCTGCTGGGACCAAGGTGAATGCTTTCCTACGGTGAGACCCCACAATTGATTCAGATTACTGTGCTGTGTGAGGGGCTGCATATAGAATAACAAGAGTAGGCTCTCAAGACAGGACACAAAATCAGAAGGGCAGGGTGAAGTTCAAGTGATCTGGACATCTGGAGAGAGGATCTGAAAACATGAGATGCAATTCGGTAAAAAAAGAACATGCAAGTTTATACTCTGCCTAAGCA
>KL274600.1:35984-57519 GCA_000699545.1 Podiceps cristatus
TATTCTTGCAAACAGAAAGAAAACTTTAAGTTAAACAGTGCTTTTGCTGCTCCCAAGCCTGGCTGAGGCTGGTAGAAACTACAGAACAAAATGCTGCCACTTGCCGACTCCTGCCAGGGCTTGTCCAGCCCTACGCAGCATCACCGGGATCCCGGCACAGCACCACAGCACCGGGGCTCTCTCCCCGCCAGTCACCAGGCAGATAACACGATGGAAAGACAGATTTACAGTTCCTGGCCACAGTCCTTCAGTGCTGCCACTTAACAGTGAATCACACAAGACACTGTATCTGTGCTTAACATAAAGTAATATCATAAGATATAAATAACATGAAATAAATATAGTACTAGATGGATTCTACCTCCACCAAGGGAAATGCCTGTTTGAAGTCCGGAAGTATTCCACTCCAGCTCCTCATTAATTCTGTACAATCCCTCCTGTGTATAAACCTTCCCATTTTAACCCTGTATTAATCTAAGTAACTGGTGAATTTTGGGTACCAAGACTGACCCTGAGCTTTATTTGTGGTAGCAATGATAGTGTTTTGTTTGAACAAAAATAAAAAAGTAGTTGTTTTGCAGGTTTAAAAAAAAAAAGTTTTGGAAATTGCTGTTGTTTCTTGATTTTTTCTTATACTTCTTTTTAGACCCTTTTGTGCCTTTACGCTGTACAAGATGTCACAGGAAGTCTCATTTGCATGCTTTAAAATTAAGATTGTTTAGGTCTTTTTTTGTGGTCAAAGACAGGAGTTTAACAAGTGGTGAGCTCAGTGTCTGGGGCTGCGGGGTTGAAGCCTCAGGCCAATGCCATTTTGGGGTCAAAACGGGTCTTATAAACCAGCCTGCAGGAGTGTGGACAGAGAAACAGGCTCTCCATCCATAAACAATCCCCATTTGCAGCCGGCGGCATGTATTTGTCATACTGGCGTTGCTACATCTCTGGGTTTGGGCCAGCTCAGAGGAACAGCTGCATCATCAGCGGCTGTTGCATGCACGACTTAAATGAACCAATTATTTAAGGGAGAGAGGAAAGGGGCTGGTGCAGGGACAGTCATTTGCTCTTCCCTGATGTCACTCCAGGACAGGGTGCAGAGGAAGGTGTATGTCATAGAGGTTAATAGGTCTCCCCACAAAGGCCAAGTCCTTAATTGCTTTTTTTTAGGAAGGAGTTTACGGAAAGTACCCTGTTTCCTTGACATTAGTCATGTGGAGTCACTACTAATGAAGGCAGAAAACCTATATGGGCTGGGGGGCACACGAAAGTCACACTGAGTCTGCCTGGGGCTTTCCTTTCCCACAGCTTGCCCTGAACCTGACACAAAGTGTGCCCGAGCAGGCAGCTTGCTGCTGCCTCCATCACTGCCCTCTCAGTTTGGCTTCGCTCTGAGTAACTCCCTCCCACCATTCCTCTGAGAACCTCCAGGTTTGACTGCAAAAAGCCAGGAGAGCGGTGGGTGGCTTTGGGCTGGCGATGGTGTGTCCTCCCGCACTGGCAGCAGCACAGCTGGAAACTCCCCAGCAGCTCAGCTCAGCAGTTTTCTGGAGGCAGAGCAAACAGGTTTCCCTCTGTCTCACCCTGAATTAAACGCATGCTAAGGACCTGCTGTACCGCTGAGAATTCGAAAGACAAAGCAGAGTAATAATAGAACAGTTTCTTTAGTTTTATTCTTGTGCTCCTTCCAAATTTCTGTTTCTGTTCCACCTCCCGGCAACACACAGATATTAAACTTTGGTTCTGTGCAGCTGGAAGAGTTAAGGCTTCTTCCAGGGGTTGGGAAGAGAAGGGGGAAGAGCAGAAGGAAGACTAAAGTGTAAAAAGGACATTTTCCATGCATCCCATCACCAGCAAGGGAGTGCACCGGAGCTGGCAGAGATCTCTAAGTGACGTCTCTGTGTGTCAGAATTTATTTTTTTAAGAAACGCCAACGAAGAACACATTTTCACATTGAAAGAAAATTCAAAAGAATGTGCAGAATGTAAAAATAGAAACTACTTTCAAGGTTCGACAGTTAAAGTTATATTTCTTTCAGGTGTTATTTAGTTTTCCTTTGTTTTTTACTTCTCATGCCTATCTGCTTTTACTTTGTTTTTCCCACCCCCATGCAACTCCCAACTCACTGTTTCGTTTCCACAATAAGGAATTCAAAAAGTAGGTAAGAAAAAATAAAAAGGGCAAAACCAAAAAATTATTTTAGGAAGAGTTTGAAAATCATCCAGCTCATTTCAAACTGCAAATTGAAAGCCATTTACACAATCCCAACTCTTTTCCTACTTTCCCACCTTCTCCTTGAATGGCATCAATGTGGAAGTCAACGCTGGTGGTTGATGCAATTGTTTCTGCTTGCCGCTAAAGTTATACTTGTGGCTCCATGACAGTGCTCGCTTGCAGTCATGTTTTTAAGTGTGTGCAGTTTCACTTTTACTGCATGAATCATGTCCTCAAGGAACTGTGTAAATGCATGTCAGTCATCAGCGCTCAGATCTGTGCTGTCAAAATGAGAAACATTTAATCTGCTGCCAACTTCTCAGCCATAAAGACACTGGTACCTCTGGAGACAGAAGCAGATGACATGCAGCCATTAGGAGGTTCCGGGGCTTGGCAGCTCATCCTTTCACTTTGCATTTGTTGGAGAGTTTGTAAACTTGACTCCTTGCATGAAAGTCTGAGGTGCTTTTCGAAGCCCTTGCAGCCTGTTGCCAGAATTTCATTTCGGTCATTCTGGGCAAGGAGCCAAATGAAAGTTCTCTGCCTCAGTTTCATGAGGAAATGCTAATTCATTGCGCCTCTTAGCCCAGGCTAATGATGAAACGCACCGTGGCTCCTCCTCTTGACTTTATTAGCATGGGGAAATCTCCAGCATATAATTGTGTCCATGCTCTGCTGTGGCAATAAGGACCTCGGTAATTCTGGCAGTGCCTTTCTCAACCGTGGTGCTGTTTGCGTCCTCATCTCTAGCTGTCTCAAGGACAAGCAGCATGGAAGCACCAAACTTGCTGGAGAATGAAAATATTCCACAGAAAAGGAAATTCCTGTATTGTCAAGTGGCTTTTTACACTTCAATATTTGTTTTTATTATTTTAGCCCTGGTTTGTATAGTCTTCTGTTTGCGCCATCATCAGCAGGTAAGGACAAAGCAAACTTCCTAACTCTGGTGTATACAACACAGGTATTCCTCCTAATGATTAACATTGCTGTGTTGATGCTATCAACTAACTGCAACCTAGTCATTCTTTCTCTTTTGGAGACAGCTAATGCTTTTACTTTCCAAGATTTCAGCTGATAACATTTCCATCAGTTCCTTGGGTAAATGTCTTCATTATTTCGTTTTCATTTCCATAAGTTTTTTTTAAAAAAAATAAAGGACAGTTTTTATTTCCTTTTTGTTTCCTCTATTACACCAATGACATGCACTGTCCTAATGTGATATCAACCAATGATGCTCTGTAAGCACAGGAGAGGCTGAGGAGTCCTGGTGTTTCACCAGGCATGAAGACTTTTCTCTCTTGATTTTACAAAGTCATAATACAATCTAGCCCAAAGAGCGTTTACTGAGTCAAGCTGCCTTCTGCGTTTCATTAGCTGATTTCTATGGGCTTTTTCTGTCTATATCTGTATGTACGGTAATGAACAGAAATACAGATGTGAGCCAAGTGACTCATTTGCTGAAGGCCGGGTTTTTATTTTCTCGTTTCCAAATTGTGAATCAGTCTCCTGGAGGTTCCAAGTTCTAGATTGGGATGCTGGTTTACATATCCCACTCTGAGGTGGCTCCCTCCAGTTCCAGGTCTGGCAAGGAAGGGGACAAGGAAAAAGCACCTGTCTGTTAAGAGGCGGGATGGCTTGTTCTCATAGTCTGCTGGCTTCTTGTGGCATAATGACACCAGGAACACCCCTGAGGGCTGATCCTACAAGGCACGGATTGTTTTGATAAAGTATGAAAAGTGCTAAATTCCCACAAGAGAGGAACCTACTCTGCACCTTACAACACTATCATTTAGCAGGCAATATTAAAAAAAAAAATAAAATTGTAATTGCTTTGGTACTTTTAGCCCTGCTCCCACAGCCTCTCTCATCTATTTGTGAGCTGTGAAGCAGCAGCTCTGTGACCTGCAGTCACAGCTGCATCCCTCTGATGGCAACGAGCACATGGACACAGCATTTCACACATATTCCACTCCTCCCTCCTGACCTTCCTAAGGACGAGACGAGGTTGTGCTTCAATAGCGATTTTAAGCATTTCAGAGCTTGCATCCATTAAGATGTAAGACAGAATTGGGTCTCTGTGTCTGTAAGTTGATCCCAAGTCTGCTTTTTATGGGCTCTGGCTAGAGAGAGAACACAGCTGCTGTGTAGAGAGAGCATGACCTCCATAAGGAAATACTGAGCCATGAGTCACAGGAATAGACCAAAATCTCTTGCCACTGACAGTTTACCACCTGGGCACCCACGGAGCCGCCTCCTTCCCTTGTCTGGAAGGGCACTGGAAAGCTGCTCTGACTCATGGATCAGAATTGTCACCCCAAGCTAAGTATGGTGCAGCAGTTAAAGAGAAGTAGGCTCAAAAGTTAGATGCTGTCCTCCCCATTCTGCTTATCAGGTGTGACCTTGAGGGCATCCCTTCAGCCCTCCGTCTTTCCTTCTTCCTCCTTGCACGGGGGCTACAAAGCCCAAGAGCTACTCCAAAGAAGAGGCGACTGCTGTCAGCTCGCCTTTGCCGCTCTCAGAGCAAAAAGTGCCACGGAAAAGTGGCATGTGCAAGTGTTGCAGTGCACGACTACTACACAGCTCTGCCACGCATCAAAGCAGTGCTAAACGATTTCGAAATACGATGCACAGAATGAAACATTCCTGGGTTTAATGAGGGTGAAGTAGCACAACATGTGCAGCTCCCATGTGTGTGCACTGGCTGTAAGTTGAGTCCTTGTCCACAAAGACATCATTTATGGCAGTCCGTGAGAGCCAAGTCCAGGGATGAAATGAAAGTCCAGTCACCTGAGAGGAGCACAGCCCTCCTCTAGGCGCTGCTGATGGTTACCGTTTTTATTTTGTGAAAATACTACCAAAATGGATATGAAAAATGATGATCTATTTTAAACGTTTCAAACTTTGTTGGAAAACAACTGTTTTTCATAACAAATCATTGCTTGTGTTTCTTTAATTATGGATTAAAAAGTTATTTCCCTTCCTGGGAGAATGCTTATGTGCCCTTGTAATGATAATGCTCCTCTGTTGAGCTGAAAGATAGATGGAAAAATTGCAGCAGAAAACACTAACCACACCCTGCTTCTTTCCACAGGCACCAGGGTCATGCTGGGCACACGGATCTTGTAAGTATAGAGATGCTACACCTTCCTTCTGGTTCTGTCAGACTTATTCTGCGACAGTGATGACCGTCTCACAGCCCTCATGCCTGCTTACCATTGCTCCAAGGTCAGGTGCAAATTCTGACCGCAGAAATACAGAGCCCCTAGAGCGCTGTGGCTGCAACAAATAGAGCTCCCCAGCTCTGCACCCAGGGCTGACAGCCAGCAACCCTGTTTCTCTGCCAGAACCAGCCACATGCACTTCTGAAAATGGCCAGTAAAATCAGCGTCACAAGGGTCAGATTTATTGCTGCCAAGTGTTAGCCATCAGTTCCCTAAGCTCAACCTAGGGCGGTCCTAAAGGGACGCCCTCATATACCAGGCTCAGACCCTCAGAGAGATTTAATTAAAGCAATGAAAAACTTCTGCATGCACAAAACTTCAGCTAATGACTGTTGACTGTGCAAGACCCAAGCCAGCCAGGAGCTCCCCAGGCAGACACAGTGGCTGAAGGCACCAACCAGCGCTGTGGTGTGAGCTGGCTGTCCCTGTTACACGGTATTTGATCCGTTCTGCATCGACACCCACTGCATTACGTACCGCAGACGCGCACGCTCTCGCAGCACTCATGGTCTAACACTGCCGTGCGTTGCTGTCTCCTTACCCAGTTTGTCAGTGCACGCAGCGAAGGGTATGACAGCTGCCAGCCATCGTTTGCTTCAGGGCTGACAGCATGTGCTCATCCAGCCCAGAGAGAAGGGGGAAATCTGGGAAGATCCTGCAGGCTCAGCTCCTTTGAGGGGCTATAGCCACAGCAGCCAGTGAGCAGAGGATTACTGTAACCACCCCCATCATCCTCAGATCGGGCTGAAGTTCTGCCAATTAATTTTTTCTTAATAGAGACCAGCCCAGAGCAAACCCTCAGCCTTGAAGGTTCCCTGTCTCCAGGGTGCTTTTGGCAGATAACCTGTCCTGGCAGGGAGCCCCTCTAAACCAGCCATGGATCTGGGGGTCCTTCACAGCCTCTCCTGGAAGGTTTGAGACCCCTTCCTAGCACTTTTGAGGAGTCAGTAAACTCAAAAATATCAATAATAACAGAAACAAATAAAAAAAAAAAAGAACGATAAAAAAGTCAGGAAGCGAGTAGGGAGCGAGATATATCAACAGGAAACAGTAATAAAACGTGCTTGTGAACAAAACGAGGTTGGCCTTAAACATTATTAATCACCATACCCATTTTGTCTGTGTTTTCCTCAGTAAAAGTGTCTTCTACACCAAACTTCAAAGGCCTTATGAGCTGGGAGTGGAACTTTGAGCACTGCAACGGATTTGTGCAGAAGGATAGTGACCAGTACCTCGTAATCAAGCAGAGCAGCAACTACTTCATCTACGCTCAGGTCAACCGCAAAGTAAATATGAATCTATCTTTTGCACTGGCGCTGTACAAAGAACCAGACGTCCTCCTCAACAAAGTTGTGGGACCAAGTAAGGGGGATGGAGAGGGCATAGTAAATTTTGGGAGACCCTTCTTCCTGACGAAGGGAGATAAGCTGTACTGTCAGGGAAATTTTCCTCTTAAGTATATTCTGGCAGGGAATCAGACTTATTGGGGCCTGTATAAAATATAGCAGGATTCTGCTCTGAGTCAGCTCCTCTCTTAGTCCCTCCAGAAAACATTATATCATAGATGAAGAGCCTGCAATTTCTCTTTGTATGAAATTCAACTTGCTGGAGTCCATGCCATAGCAGGCTGGTATCCTGCAGTGACAGAGTAAGGTGTAAAACAAAGTGAATAGCGAACTTTGGTAATAATGGATGGCACCCAATTGTCACAAAGTATGACAGAAAGATGCTTCTGGAAGGAAAAGTTCTTGATGCATTACGGGGTTGACTCTGAGATCCTGGAAAAAACAAGTCACTATGTTCAGTCTGCTCTGAGCTGGGGAGGAGCTTTGCTCTGCAGAGGTTGCATTTCAGAGCTGGGTACGTCAGTACCTTGGGTCCCTTCTAACAAAAGGTGCTATGTAAAGCTAAAGTATTCTATATCCTTCCCGCACAACCTGCCCGTGAAGCGATGTGTCTAGAGCAGCAGTATGAGATAGTTGAGAAATAGTCTGTGATGGAAGGAAAGCTTCTCAGCCATTTGCAGCCTTGCCACCATGTAGGAGCTTCTCCGGGGAAGCTCCATCTTCATGAGTAGTTCAGAGCACAAGGACCTTTCCAGTCAAGCACAAGCAGTGCTGCACTTCCAGGAATTCGTGTCAGCTCCCTGCTGCAGTCCAGACAGACACACCACAGTGAGCTTGCAGATCTAGCCAATGCAGCTGCTTTGCATCCAGCTGCCATAAAGGATGCATCACCACTGGCTGAGTGGCACAGAAACACAACCAAAGTTGCTCTCTGTAGGTAGAGATTGTGGAGAAGAGATAAGACAGAAAGATGCATAAGAGGAGAGTGGGCATGGAGTGAAGAGCGGAGGATGGAGGGTTGGAGAGCTGTTCCAGCATTTTTTACTACGGTATAGTGGGTGTTGCAAGCAGGGCAGGGCAGAACAGACACAGTCCTGACATGAAACGAGGAAGGGTTGAGCATCCTTCCCTACCACCCACCTCCACAGGCACGGCTTTGATATCCAGCACAAAGCTCAAGCTGTGCCAGTACTGCAGCAGGGAGGTGGCAAACATGAGCTACGAGGGGAGCAGCACAGCCTTCACCCGCTTGGGCAACCAGTGGGTACTGAGACACCGCTTGCTTCAAGGCCTTGACTATCTGCTGCGATACCTGGGATGCGCGTTGGACCACCTGCGGATCACAGGAAGGTCTCAATACCTCAGCAAAGGCAAAGTGCTCTTGGAAAAGCAGGCTGCTGTGGCTGCATGACAGCCCAGCTGCCCCGTGGCGTGGGCCCTCTCCCTTGCCTGGGCAGGCTCTCCTAGGGGCTCTGGGCTTTGCTTTTCTGCCAACCAGACCTTCACAGGCAAGATCTCCTCTACCATTCCTCAGAGCACGTCGCGGCCTTGGGGATGGATATTCATGGGAAACCAAAGTAACTGAGAAGCTGGCTGGAAATAAACAGTGATTTGGGGTGGTTGGGGCAGTTAGGGGTGCTATTTGCTCTTGTAATTTTATATTCTATGTCTTGTTGCTCTGAAGAACTGAGAGTCAACTTTTTGTAGAGACATCTGTAGTCTTTCATTTTGTTTCATACAAGCTGTTACCGATTAAAATGTTACTCTTGTTCTTACTTTGCTTAGTTGATTTCTCTTAGTTTAAAATTTAAAAAAAAACCCAAACAAAACCCAAAAAAACACACCAAAAACCAAAGAAACAAAAATCTTGCAAACCGCAAGTCTCTCTCACTTCGATACAGACCAAGAAGATAACTGACTGACACATTTCTCTGCCCTTCATCTACTTTCACTTAACTGTCTCTTCTGCTCTGAGAGGTCAGCAGTATCAGCACAGAGTAAGACGAGTTTGAGCTGCACAGTCCCGGGGTGGTGTCAGACTCGGTCCTCTTCCAGGCAGACAGAGGATCTGAATGCAGCTGCACCCCACGGGCATGGGACAGAGGGGGGATGTCTGCACCCAGGGCAGCCCACACACCGAAGCACATTAAGCCTTAATTCAGGCAGGAAAAGCAACAGGTAGGAGAGGCAGGGGGTAAGGCTTCAGCATTTGGCAGAAGCCCCCACACCCCCTCCCCAGTTTCTTTCCAAGACACAAAACAAGACCAGAAGGGTCCATTGTGGATGAAAGACTCCTTGTTCTACAAATCAGACCAGCAAAGCCCCAGGCCCTGCAACACCCTGACCTGAAGATCTGGCTCCAGCACCCAAAGCAGGGGTGAAAGCAGAAGAAAGATGTAGGAATGCCACTGCAGTGAAGCTGCCTGGAGGCCTCCTTGCTCCATGGCATATTTTCAACATGACCACCAGAAGGTCACTCAGAGCAGAGACGATGGATGGTCACAACAGCACTTCCCATGGCTTCTTATGCAAGCTGTTGGGCCTCGTATAGCTGCCCTGTACTTCAAAAATAAATAGGAAAATCTGTCTGTTCTGTTTCTGAGTCAAACTTTGTCTATGATGTGCCTATAAGTCTCTGCGCACAATGGTACTCACATGGGCCAGCACCATGAACGTCAAGAAATAAAAAGAGTGCTCCAGCCCTTCCCCTGCAACCTGCCAGCGACTAAACTGTTCAGACTCCTTGAAAACTTAAATGTGTCTCCTTGCCTTACCCTGGCATCTGGGAATGCATAGCAGACCTAAATGACAATGTTCCCCAAATGCCTCAGGCAGGTTGGAAATCCTGCCTTTCTGAAAATTGTTACACAGAATTATCAAATCAATGCAGTGTCAAAAAGTCATTTACTTAAACTTACTTTTTTTTTTTTTTTACGTTTTGAAATTATCACTAGCCACTTAGAGAGCATTTCACAGAGATACAGGGTATGAAAAAGTAGTGTATTTCTCCGTACCATGATGCCTTTTAATTACATGGGCTTTCTAATCTATGGGAAGTATGATTGAAAGGAGAGTGAATGCATCATGAGATTGACTGTATAAATAGCTAGTCATGTGCCTTCAACCAGGAAAAGATGCCTTTGTTTTTTTAATGGAACTCTGGGAGTTTCTGCTTTCCCAGAAGCTTAGTACACTGCACAGCCCCCACAGGATCAGAGATGCAAATGGCCCTTGAAGTAGAGAGTTCTGTGTCTTCAGAAATTAGCCAAAATGTGATCGTATAAAAAAAAAATAAGATTTTTTTTAAAAAAATAAATACTTGAATACAAGTAACCACAATATATTCAGCAGTTTTTCTATTCCACAAACAGCCACAAGCCACCTATCACCACCGCACCTCGGTACACTACACCCTCCATAGTCAGTCTAGGTTGCCTATTTTTTATTCTAGCACAATTTGAAAAATTAATTCAGACTTTCAGGCAAAAGTTGCCAGAAAGCACATCAAAACTAGCATGGCCTTTTCTCTAAGTAGGCAGAGACACTCTGACGATGTTGCACAGACACACATTGTTTAGACCACCACCATTACAGGGGTTTCTCGGGCGGTCTGAAAGTCCTACTGAGCCTGGCCAGTGAGATGGAGTAGCCAGCAGACCACGGGGCAAAGCAGTCCCAGTTTTGAACTGCCCAAAGACACAGCAGTCTTTGCCTAAACTGTCAATATGTCAAGAGCACCCTATGTCCAGCGCCGTTGTCGGCTCTCTGAGAACAGGCGAGTGATGCAACGCGCAGTAGCAGTGCCTGAAACAGCTTCTGCAGACTCACTGATCCTGCTGGTTAATAACTGTACTGTGCATTGAGAGTTTTTCAGTCCCCCATTTCTGTCATGCAGAACCCTGTCCTGCAGATGAAGTACACGTTGCATAGTACATATGCACGTGTCTCAAAAAGAAGGTAAACTTTCTGATTGGTGAAATGAGTGAATGATGCTGTCCTCTCTTCGCAAACAGGGAGCCCTATCATGGAGGAAAAGTAAATGACAACCTTTAATTTGGGTTGCTTGAAGCGAACTATCTAAAGACCTGATTTTTCAGAGTAGCTTCTGTTGGATAAGCAGAACTATAATTAATGTTGGTTGTAACTTCCAGTACTCAAGACTTATGCAAATCAGTCACAAAGTCACACAGAATGGTGGGAGTTGGAAGGGACCTCTGGAGATCACCCAGTCCAACCCCCTGCTAGAGCAGGGTCACCCAGAGCAGGTTGCACAGGAACGCGTCCAGGTGGGGTCTGAATATCTCTACACCTCTCTGGGCAGCCTGTGCCAGGGCTCTGTCACCCTCACAGGAAAAGTTTTTCATCATGCCCAACAAGGTAATACGGGTTAGGCTGTTGGAGTTAAGCAAGCTGGCTTTGGTCCTAGCAGGAGAACGGCTACGTAAGCAGTGTGCTCTGGAAAGCCTTTCCTCTGGACAACATAACCTGTGCTTCCTAGGCAAGAATGAACTGTCCTGATGGAAATTTTCCTGGGAAAAAAAATTCAGCCTGGCACAAAAACCCTGCACTGGCAATTTCATCTCCAAAGATGAGCGCATGAGAAGTTCAAATCTGCTGAAAACAGCCTGCCAAGACAACCAGAACAGAAGTATTTTTGTTACTCCTATCCCTGCAGAGTGACAACTGCTTTTACAGTTATATTTCCCATAAATCCTCTTAATGAGAGGATTTAATGACACTTCACTTCCACATATAGCAAAAGACCGCCCGTGTCATCACAGATACTAGCCTAATATGCAAAATATATCTTAGAGGGGCAGAAAGTATTACCATCACTTTAGAGATAGGGAAGAAAGGCACAGTAAGATGATTTCCTTAGGGTCATTAGAAATCCAGACACCAAAGATAAAAATTGATCATGGGACTCAGGGGAAGGTCTTAACCAAATATCCTCACTGCAGACAGTCAAAAGAGTGGCAAGAGCACTCAGGAAATAAAACCAGAAAATGCCACATCTAGATTAAATTCTCAATTATTTCTTTCCTCTTTTGAAGAAAACAATATAATACATTCACAATATCCCAGAAGTGGACAAAAAAAGCTTCCAAATGCCAGAAATGTGACTGTGGTGCAGAGCATAGTGGTGTTATCAGGCTGAGCAGCACAGCGCTCACCCACCGCTTCCTTTGGCCTCGCTGGACACCTGCCTGTGCTATAGGTCCCTGGGCTTTGGCAAGCTGGGAAGCAGAAACCCATTTCTGCTCCAGGTCTTTTGAAAAAGGATTTTGTATTGAATAGCCCCCCTAGTATAATTTTGCAAATCCTACCTTTCATCTCATTTAAGATGAAAGAACACACAGCTTTTTTTTTTTTTTTATCTTTTTCCCTTCAAAATGCAACATTAATCTGTGGAAAAGGAATCCTGATTTCCTGCCATGCCTACACAGAAAGATCCCATAGCACCTCAGCTCCCAGTGACCACAGACCAGTCACTGGGTATGGCTAGCACAGGCTTTGTGCACAACGCAGAAAACGTGTTTGCTTTTGGACCTTTTGATGAACAGCACAATAGCTCAGCCGCAGAGCAGTGTTGGAGAAACTGCCTTGTAGTATGGCCAAGCTGCTGCAGAAGACGTTTACTGATACAGGCCAGCACCCTGCCTACTCCTCTGGCAAACCTCTGAAGTAGGAAGGATTTAGAAGCAACATGTCCTGTCTACGCAAAGTAAACAATTCACAGAAGAACCACTGAAGGGAAGTCACAGTGGTATGACTCATGCCTGGTATAAAATCACAGAGTATTTTGTTATATGATAGCATAAGAGGTGACAGCTGGGTGCTGTTTCATCCTGCAATCTCAAGCTCTCTTCTTGCTCTCACAGGCAACACCTTGCCCCAGCTCCACCCTTGTAGGTTCCCTGGCACTCATCTTTCCTACTGGAAAGGCTTGGGGTCATCTCAAGCCCTTCAACCATTTCCGACCTGAAATAAATTCTGGCTGGTTGATGCCCTCTCCTCTATGTACAAGGTTTTCGCTCCCAGAGCTCCTTTCCCCCCCCTCATCTTAATTCCCCTGCAATGCTGACAGCTCACTGTCACCTCAAGCAGTGCCACAAAGCTTTCATCGCAAGCCTTGTCAGTGGCTTTCTCACAGCACTAGGTGCCAGAAATCCAGGTTTCAGTTAAAGGGTTTGCTCTTTTCCTGAGAGGTTTTGGAGGAAAAGTGGAAAAATAAAAAGAAAACAAATGTATAAAAAAGTTCCAAGATAACAGAAATTAAGCATTTTGCTTCTGTTAATCTTCAAATTTTAAAGCTGGTTTCACAATAGTCGAAGTCTCAAAAATTTTGAATATTTGAGACTACCAGTAATAATGGAAGATTAAGTAGAGCCATATAAAAAACACTAACCATCAGAGATGTATGGAAAACGTCATTGTCAACAAGCCACAGTTTACTGAAGTGTTACATGCCGTAGACCGTGTTATGAGATTTAACTTAGGAAACCCCAAAATTTTGAGGTGCATGGAAGAAGTGTTCCAGGAATACGACAGCAAGCTCCTATTTGGGGCATTTTTGTGCTCATCGCAGCAGCCCGTGAAGTGATAGAGAGGGACTTGTTTCTTTTTCACGACTGGAATTTGTCTCAAATTCCTTCACATGTGAGTCAAAACTGCACAGCTGGAGCTAAATGCTGGGAAAAGCTTTCAAATTCCAGATGTAAAGCTGATCCTTGAACTTGCAGTTCAAAGCCAGGATGATTAATACCTCTTACTTTTGATGACCATCAGGTTCAAATTTAAAAAATGTTTTCAGATCAGTCTAATTATATGTGAAGCCCTTCTCCTGAAGGGTGACTGTAAACTTTAAAGGCAAAATTTCTCTCCGGTATCAAGAGCACCCAATGTCTTCCGATAGGAAGGGGAGGGACCGTCCTAGACATTCCCTTCACATACAGCAAATCTACACCCATGAGAAGTGAAGTGAAGCTGGTATGGGTACTCTCTGATACAAGGGAGAACAAACACCTGAGCAGCAAGCCAAGAAAAGACCTTTCAATGGCTGAGGAAGCAAACCAGGGAACCCTGACAGGCCTCTGCAGCCCCTATTTATAAAGTCAGGCAGCTTGCTTTGAGTACTGGAGTCTTTAATCGGAGAAAGAGTCAGAGTGGGGCAAGGCAGCTCTCCAAACTCTGCCTCTCTTCAGGTCTCTAATGCAACGCATTGTTGCACCTTTTCTTTCCTCCTTCATTAGCCAGATCAGGGCCATCAGGCAGCTCATGGCACCTGATGAACGAGCCATTCATTTAAGCATCTGTCTACACAGCAAAGCTGAAAATTAGGTATTTAAGTACTTTTCTGAATGGGGACTAGAGAAAAACTGGGGGGATGGAAACTATGGTTTAATCTCTAACAGTAAGTCTTTTCTAGCACAATTCTTTTCAAGAAAAAGCTGGAAAATCTCACAGTGCATGTTGAGGAGCTAGAGATGGCCGAATCCTTTCCTCTTTGGGCACCGGAGCAGCTTTGGACTATGGCAACTGCACCTTGGATCTCTTCTTTCTTTCAATATTTGCTTTTTGGGAGAAGGGATAGTTATTCAGAATTTATTTCCCATGTATTTTCAGTATTTGCAGCCCTCACTGGATGGGTATAGCCCCTCAGTTTAATAAGCACGGAGATGAGCAAAGCTTGCTTCTTCCATAAACCTGGATTTTGTGCTTGGATTATCTGGTGTTGAAAACAGACACAGCTCTGGCAGAAGCCCTTCCAGGACTTGGAGTTTACACTGTCCTGTGTGGTGGAGTCCAACTGGTCCCTGATCTCTCTCTCATACTAGTCAGCCCACCTGTGTCAAAACTGTAGTAATGTGAGGTGATTTCCCTTTCCAATTTACCTGATACTAGTTGTGCAAAATAGGTGGAGGGATTAGTGTGGGTACAGAGGATACACAGATACATGCAGAGAAACAGCCTGATCTCAGACTCTTCCTAACCATAAAAAATTAACCTCAAGCAGCTTTTTCATCTAACTAGTGTTGAAATCTTTCCTGGAAGTTTGACATTTTTATGATGTTTTTATTCTCTACATACATATGCCTTTTGATCTGATGTTCCCCTTTACATGGGAAAGATGACAATTTATAGTAGCTTACTCTTCATGTAGGCCATGAAGAAATATATCACAAGATCAAACATTTGGTGATCTAGAACAACATTTCCCCAAATGTATTATTCAGCCACGAGCTGATCACCTATCAGTGGGAGCAGGAAATTACCTGTCTATTGTTAAACATAACGCTCCACAAAGCCTGCATTACTCTCTGAAAACTGGTGAACATTATTAGCAACATTCACACCAATTCCAGAATTAATTCCTTTTGTTGCTCTGTGTCTGCAACAAAAACCCTGCAAGGAATTGCCTCTCACCTCTCTGGAGAAGCTCTGTGTGGCTGGGAAGACTTCAAATGATCTGCAGTCACTCTGCTCCAGCCCTGCCGCTCACAATCATATTTATATTATCCCATACTTATATTCCCTTTGTATTCATACATTAATGAGTCTTATCTGCCTTAACAATGTCTCAATCCCATCCCACGAAGCTGCTCTGTGCTATCCCCCTTTGTCCCAGAGCCACTGGAAGAACTGCCCTGTTTACTGATGAACACATCAGAGATGGATCCAGAGTAGCCAGCTAACAGCCAGCTTCACTTTCCTCTCACTGCAGATAGTTGTCTAGGCAGAAATCAGACTGGGCAAAGAACTGAAATCCCTCTGCGATGAGCTTTTCGTGCCGATGGATAAAGAACAGGTCTTGTTTCTCTCCCACCTGATGGACCTCAGTGCTGTACGTGGCATGCTGCGATGCTGCCTGGCAGTGGTAGCAGGTACACAGGAGGCCGCACTGAAAAGGCTGTCATCCTCTCTGGAAGGACTTGACTAACATTCAGGGATAAGAAACCCTGCTTTGATTCTCATCCCTCATTTGGGGTCTTCCATAAAGAATGTGCTTAGATGAAGGCATTACATCAGACAACAGAGGTACAAGCCATTAAATGAACCTTGAAAGAAACTCAGTCCTGCTTATCCCTTCTCTTGGACAGATGGGCCAATACCTGCATAAGATCAGCAGAGACTACAAAATCATTTTGAAAAAGCATCGAAAAAAGACCACCCTAGGGAGCATACCTAGAACAGAATTTGATCCAAATCACTATGGATTTTGTTTATTATAGACACAAAGATGCTACCAGATGCCACAGGTGTTCAAGACTTTCAGGCTCCAACCATAGGGAGGACATCCAAACCCTGCTGGGCTGGAACTAGCCAGGTGCAGACCTCAGCCCTGGCACACAACTGGGCTACTGAGAAGAAAAGGCAGAATATCAAGGAATCAGAACATATATATACATATACTACAGGCTGGCTTATAAAATCACTTATCAGTATAAGCAAAACAATTTGTTTTCGCTGTTGATGAAAAGGTATACGGAAATATTTTCCCAGCTGTCAACATGCTTATATGTATGCTTTTTAATTATTATTTTTGTTTATGTGCTGAAATTCAGATGGTAGAACAACAGCTTTAACTTTGAAAACACAAGCCCAGTTATATACTAATATTATTTGGTAGGGAAATCCATATAAACAAATGTAACTGTTGTAACTCTTTTGTAAGTGGAGGAGACCAAGGACATCAATTCACTACAGTAACATCTCTTGCTTAATCATCTGGCCTTTTAATGCGTGGGGGCTGAGGTCACCATCCTGCCCTTAGCAATGATCATCAAGTGTTGACAGTTGATTTGGATAACTTTAATATGAGCAGGGATTTAAGTACGCCTCTAAGGCCAGAGCTTGACTAATTCTTTATTATTAACTATTAAATAATTGTTTAGTTGTTACTGTTAATTAGATGAGCAAAGAAACACAATAAAAATATGGCTCAGATTACTTCGATGTTATTTCCTGAAATCCTATCAGAGTCCTGCAGCCCTGTATGCATCCCAAAACACAGGTCAACGGAGCTGTCCTGGCTCTGCCCCAAGGAATTCAGGCAGGTACTATTAATGTAAGATCAGAACTGAGATCCTGGAGACATTTCTTCAAAGAGTCCTCAGAAAATGACTATACGATTACTGGAAATCACCTGCATGCTTCATTTCAGCGCTGCCTGTTGTGTAAGCAGGTAGTTGAAGTCTCCCTCGGTTAGGTCTACCTGCTCATTTGGCTACTTACGGCACTGGTGAGACAGTTCCTGATGTGCCTGGAGGGAACCTGCTTTGTAGACAGTCTTTCCCTTGCATAGCAGACGTGAAGCCACCTGGTTCCTCCACCACTAGTTTTTTCTTAAAGCAATTTGAGTGAAAGGACCTGTGGCACCCTGGGACTGCATAAACATGAATGCCCTGCCCCAACCTACTTGTGAGCTGAACTGCTGTACGTACGGAAAAGGGGAATTCACATGCCAGTTTATAGGGAAACAATGTGTAAAGCGGTTAAGTGATCAGCATGAAGTCAGATGAGCCTGGAGCAGATCAGGCATTACAGTATCTCTACCTTGATTCCTGAACCAGGACTTTAATGATACAATGATGGCTTTTCACTTTCTGTCCACCTTCCCCTCAAAGATCTGGATAACATGATTCCTTCTCTCTCATTTGGAGACAGCGAAAGATATTGGGAAATGCAAAGAATGTGAATACGCAGTCTCCAGGTGCAGCCAGGAATATGCAGAAGCTGCGATCCCTGCAGCACCCTGCATCTGGCCTAACCATAAATCCCTTTCAGATAATACTAAGCAACAAAGGACACATCTTCCACAGCACGTGACTTTCCTGCCACCCACTGTGGCACTCAAATCTGGCAGAGTGGGAATTTCAACCTGCTTTCAGAAGACCCAAGTCCCTTGTGATAAAGACATTCAGATGATTTGTCCCTTCAGAGCAGTTTTTGGGTCTCTTTTTCAACTCTCTGTTACCATTATGTCCCTTTGTGCTCAGTCTGTTGGGGCTGTGTGTTTGGAATGAGAAGTCAGAGTTTCCCAGTCTTTCTTCTCACTTAAGTATATGTCTGGTTCTGTTTCCACTTGACTATATGAGCAAAGCATTAACAGGGGATTCTATAAGTCTACCTCATACTTTTTCCCAGGAAAACAATTTCAAGCAAACAATCATTTCTTCTGAACGCCTGTTCCTGTTCCACGTTGGCAACAAAAACACCCACAGATGTTATACCCACAGATGTGGGTGTTTTCCTTCAGGAAAAGGCACTGAGCTGGAGATGTCCCTTCTTGGGGCTTTCCTTTCACCTTTTCCATGGGTTATGGGGGTGATTGTGTGCCCTTTCCAGAGCGGAGGTGATCGCAAAAGAGGGCCACTGCTGTCTTTTACTGCAGGAAGAGTTAGCTGCTGTCTCTTCACTTGGCCAAATTTTTTTTCTGTTAAGATCCTGAAAATATTTACTGGACGAAGCCCACTGGAGAAACGGGCACCCAGAAGGCAGGTCTCCTCTGTCCGGGGACTGCTGGGGAGCAATGCAGCATTGCGCTGAGTGCTGTCCACACTGGGCCACCCTGGGCACAAACCCAAGCAGAGCTTGGGGCACCTCCAGTTTGGAAACTCTCTCAGGCAGACTCTCCCTCCCTGCGCTGCAGGAAACTGCACAAAAAGAGTTTCAGGGATCCATTTGGGGATTTTCATAGAATCATAGAATCATTTAGGTTGGAAGAGACCTTTAAGATCGAGTCCAAACATTAGTCTAACACTGACACCTTATTTCTACGTAATTAGTCTTTTGCCTCTCTTCATCACCATTAGCAGAGGGGCACAAACAAAACATTTTAAAATATACTGTTTTCATGTCATCAGCTAAAATATCGAAGTTTAGGAAATATCAGAATGTAAACTGCTTTGCAAATGTTAATTATAATTCTAGCTATCCACGTGTGTGTGCACCAAGATAAGCCATGGTACATTCTCACAGCACCAGGTCTCATTTTCTGCACGGCAAATACATCCATTAGGGATGGAGCGGATCCTGTAAGAAAGGACGATCTAGTCTGTCTACGCTCTGTTGTATTTGCTACAGACATTGGGATATACACAGGGCACGGAACAGAGGACTGCGAGCTGACAGACAGTAGCCTCACAGATAGAAGACCTAAGCATGATTTGATCATTCTACTTTTGTCCTTTCTTCTGCCAACAGCGTATTTATGTGATGTTAAGCAAATAATAAAACCCAAACCTTTTAAGACTGGCTGCTAATTGTATATCCCTCATTCTCTGACTTGAGATGCTGGACTCTGATTTTAAGAGCTACCAAGGATCCATAGCTGCAGGTGAGATGAAAAGATC
The DNA here is from genome assembly GCA_000699545.1 of Podiceps cristatus. Taxonomy (NCBI): domain Eukaryota; kingdom Metazoa; phylum Chordata; class Aves; order Podicipediformes; family Podicipedidae; genus Podiceps; species Podiceps cristatus. The sequence goes on from KL274600.1 coordinate 55,113, forward strand.
ATTTTTTTTACTCTAACCAAAAAAAAACCCCAAAAAACCAAAACCAAACAAAACCAAAAAAACAACGAACAACCACCTTGCCCTGAAGAGGGCAAGGTCCTGGCACATGTAAACATGGAGCAAGAATATGATCAGTGAATGAAAGCTTGCCCTGGTTTCTGTACACAGGGAACGAAGCCAAAGCTGCTGAGGTGACTCTAAGGCTGCGTTTTCCTGCTTCATGAATGCTTGACTGGTCAATCTTTGCAGTAATTTAACAACACAGGTGCAATCTGAGATTTCTGCTTTGCTTGTGATGTATGGACAGTAGTCATTGCTAATGTTAAATTTCAGTTCTTTTGCAGCATAGCTAGTATTAATATTTATTTGACATATTTTACAAAGACTCTTATTATACACAAAGACCTGCTTACTCAGCATTTGTAAACAGGAAAAGAATTCACTCTCAGCTTTATCTCCCATACTGAGCAGGAGGGGTATTTTATTTTCCTGAGGAAATGGACAGGTCAGAATTTAATTAATAGCCAAGATTTTCTGTCTAAGCATATCTGTCTTTGACCATACATCTGTTATCTGCTGTGAGCTACTTTGAGTTCGCTGAGGAATGCTGTTTCACCAGCATCCTAGTTCCTGTGTCACCCCACGTGGGTCCAGTGCTTCCAGCTACTGGGTTTGGACTATGTGCAGGTCTGCACTATTAGCTGTGTTTAAGGAGGTCTCTTTCTAAAACAACCATAGTTGTGCTCTGTTTAGCTCTAAATACACACATTAATCCACATACAAAGTAAAGATCCAGTCTTAGAGCATACCTTCTGCTAAACTCCTGATATTCAGGCATCTAAAATTAGGCTAAATTTTAAGTCAAAATGCTTAACACCACTACCAGAACCCAATACCATGCCAAACAAACCCCTACCCCAGCCTCCCTTCAATTTTCAAAAAAGCTGGTCTCTCACTATCAGGTGGATATCTGTGATCACAACCCCTGAGAAATCAGGCTCAAAGCACCTCAGATCTTCAGGAAAATAAGCTTCTCAAACTGACCCACAAGCCCTCAATATGACACTTAGATACCGGTTCACAGAGGTTCCTCATTCAGCGTTGCTCTCTTTGCAAGCAGGTGATGGTGTGGAGGTACAGGCAGGGAATTACCCGTGCAAGTAACCAGTCCTGTCTATACAGTGTGTCGCACAAGCACGACTGCTGCACTATTGGAGTCCCACATAACTGATGGAGGACTTTTAAGCTGTTATCCCAATTTTATAGGAAGCAAGGGAGGCCCAGTAGAGCATAAATGATTTGTCTATGGTTACAAAGTGGTTTGGCTACATGTTTTTCTGACTCTCAGACCAGTACTGGGATGGAGAAAAGCTCCAAGTAGCAACCAGTGGCCAAGAGCAGCTACTTAAGCTTCGTCCCATCGCCTTTCCCACACCTTTCTGCTAAGCAGATCCTGTGACTCATGCTAGCTGAGGAAACATGCCCTGTTCCACCCACTTCAGACACAAAGCTGCCTGATTTGTTTACCTTTTCTGCTGTGACCTCACCTACTGTGGGCAGGCTCTACAAGTGCTTAAAAAGGGACATGACCGTTCCTCAGATTTTTTTCTACCAGCCTTGTTGTATTTTATGAGTAATGTACCAGAGTTCAAGAACCTGTCCATTTTCCTCATTCAACCCAGGTTTTTGAAGACCGCCTTGTGACTGCCAATACCACTCTTGCCTGGCTGTTAAGCAAGCTGCTTCCTTAGCTCCTCCATGTCTGTGGGTGGGTGATACATGCTGGCTCAGGGTCTCCAATATGGGGTGTAAATCATTCTTTCTGAAAAGGTTAACTCTCTTACTGCATCTTTTATCACTGTTTTCCTGGCAAGCTTCCTCATTCTTAACGTAGTTTCCCTTTTTGAAGCTGACAGTATTGGTGAGCGTGGAGGGGTTTCTTCTTTCATGTTCTGCAGGGATGCTGAGAGTGCACTGCAATCGCTGGTACAAAGCCCTGTGGACCACATCTGATATGCAGGGAGAAAGGAACTCCACTGCCTCTTGCAGGCTTCCTTGCTAGCTCTTTCAGGAAGCCACCACTAATTACATTTCAAAATTTCTTATGTACATCACGTCTTGCTGTGACACTTGCCCAATCTTTTGGCATGGGGGAAAGGGAGAGGTAGTGGAAGTCTCCCATTGCTACTGCATTTCCTGCCCTTGCAGCCTCTTGACCTCCCTTGGTATATCACAGGCAATATTGTTATCCTGGTGGGCACTCGTTAACACATACCCTAGACTATACATACTTTTCCAAGCTGGGCCTGAAATTTTAATCCATGAGGTTCTGTGGTACTACTGAAATCATTAGCTCATTCACCTACTTCGACTCTAAATTGACTTCCATATGTATTTTAAAGAAATA
>KL274601.1:0-11937 GCA_000699545.1 Podiceps cristatus
CCCCCCCCAAACCAAACAACCAAACACAACCCTACCAAGTATAATTTCAGAGGTACAAGGTGCCAACTGCTAACTTCTTTGCAGTAGTACCTGGGGTCCTTCCGGTCACGCTACTGGGTTGCACTATCTGAACACTGAATAGCTACATAGGTAGGATGTTTCTAGCAAGTCCATCCATTTGGACTTTTCAAGACAATGTGGTAGTAAATATATTTCTTTTGTATTATGTTCCCATTTAACCATACCCCCAAGTCCTTGTTTTCGGATGGCATCTTTTATCTTGTTGTTTCAGTGAGGGATCTTCCTTTTTTAGCAACGGGATGTAAAATGGTACCTGTCTCTAGCCAGGCTGACTTTGTGACAGGAACTGGCAGGTTCTCAATTCCAACAGCAGGGTCCCAAGGTCTACTATTGCCACAAAAACATCTGTGGAAGGATTCATGGTGCATAGCAGGCTTTCGTCTTGCTGAGACAAAAAAAGAAGCAACAGCCACCAATTCCTGACCTAGATTAGCCAGCACACAGTTCACTTTGCATTGAGGATGACAACATGAAGGAGACTAGCATGATGAAGACCTGCTAAGATACTGCAGAAAGCTATGAAGAGCCAATTGCAATGAGTCTTAATACCTTCTATCATTTAGTCATGAGGTTAAAAGACAAGTTAAATGCTTTTTTGGAGGAGAGATGACAGGATAATACTTTGTGGAATCTAAGAATTAGAGAAATTACTGTCAGTGGAAAAAAATATGCCCTTAGCACAGAATCAACTGAGTGCTGGACCTCCTGAGACTACAGGGCCTCAGAGGATCAGTAAAACAGATTAAAAGGAGCTATAACCTGTGCTCTAAATTCAGGTGGTGATACCAGGTGGTGATAGGTGGTGATAATGCTCAATGATCAAGAACTGGATGCCTTTTCAGAAAGGGCATCAAAGAGATGGAGATGCTCATGTTTTGCATTGGTGAGAGAAATCAAAGGCGGAGAGTAGTTCTGGGCTTTATAGGAATAATTTATTTTGGGAAAAAGAATCCATTATTGTGGATCACTGATAACTAGCAACGTTGTTCTGGCTGCAATAGTTCTACCATGGACAGAACTCTAGTATTTGGCAGGTGTCATTCATCCTAAGCAAACTGTTGACCAGGGAAGGGATGGTAGAGCCTTGGATTGCAGTCTCGTGCTGTTCCCCATGAGTAAAACATTCACTACTGTAACTAAAATCAAATCGAGTGGATTGTCTGTGGATTGTCTTTTGTATCTGAATAGACAGTGGAGGCAGAACTCTAGACATGGTAAAACAATGAAGTATAGTGTCTTATATTTCTATTGTCATTAAAACTAAGCTTTGCAAAGGCTGAGTCTCTAGGGCCTAACAAGCTAGGGACCCTCCTCTGTATCTTAATGTCTTCCCTGATACCGTGCACATTAGGAGGCGAACTTCCCCATCCCACGGAAGTGAAACTTCAATTTTGTGGGTTTTGCCATCTTCTGTACTGACTGTACAACCCTGCTTTTAGCATCAGTCCAAAAAAAGGGATCCCAAGCTCCTCCTTTGACCTCATATGGCTTCTGTTACTGCTCATACAGCCAGGTCTTTCGCATGCCTGGTGTGGCACCACCACCCTTTGACATGTTCCAGGACAACAGGGAGCAGGCAGCTGTCTTTAAGGCTCAGCAAACTCTGAGTCAGCCTTGTCTCTGCTCCTAGAATTTATAACCTTGATCTGGGAGCTAAAAAAGCTCAGCCCAGGGCGCAGCCCTTTGAGGAAGGCTTGTTATGTTAGAAGGTAAGAGAAGGAAAGGTAAAGGATGACAAAGCAGTAGTGAGCGTTTGTTCAAAGCAGAGGTCAGATTCCCTTGAGCTGGACTTGAGAGCAAAGGGCTCTGCATGGTGCGAACAGTGCGTGCAGCCCTGCAGTTCCCCTGGCTCTGCCCCCGTTCTGGCTCCCCCTCTGTTTATGGTGGGGCGAAGAGCGCAGCTGGGCAGACAGGCTGCCGGGTCTGATAGGAGAGGGAGTAGGAGCTGGATTTTTCACACCTCAGAAGAGAACGTTTGGCGGTAGGAAGGACAGGAAAGGGAGAAATATGTGTATCCTTCCTTCTGAAGTTGTCTTTAAAAAAAAAGTGCATGGAGGGGCAGTTTAAAAAAAAATAAAAAAGCTATGTGGATTTAAAACATTAAAACATTTGTACTCCCCTCAGTAGAGGGGTCTATATTTAGGGCCCTAATTTGCAAAATCAGTTACAGGTCTGCATGTGCCAGTTAAGAGGTTTGACTGAAAAGATGCCTGTTCTCAGTGTGCTCTGTGATCGTGACTTAATAGCTGGCTAAGAGCCTGATTCTCCTTGCTTTGTAGTAACTGCAACACAAACTTCGCTGGAAACTGGATCGGTCTCTTATTTGCGGCAGGATCTGTGTAGTGAATTGCCTCACTTCCGGATTTCATCTCCTGTTGAAATTCTTTCACTTGCTTTTTGTCTCATCAACTTTCTTCCTCCTTGTCCCCCGGTTTTAACCTTGCGGAGGGCTGCTGGAATGCACATAAACACAGCACAAAGACGGGCTGCGCTGCCGAAAGGTCAGGCCAGCCTGGCGGCACACAATGAGGAGCAGGCTGGGCAGTGGAAATTTACAGCCCTTAGCGGGGCTGCAGATCGCTTCTCTTGCAAGAACTGCCCCGCTCCTTCGGAAATGTGATACTTGCTGAAGAGATTGAGTGCAGAAAAGACGGGGTGCTCTTGGAAGTGCTGTTGCATAGGACTGTTTTAGTTTGAGGAAGGGAAGGGAGTCTGGGGTTATCCATCCCATTCTTGTAATAAAGGAAATTTGCTTTAATCGCCCTAACTGAAATCTGCTATTTATAGTGTCAGATTCTGCGAACATTCGTTTTACCAATACTTGTTCACTGAAAATTATCATGGTCTTAAGTGTGATAACTCTGCAGAAAAATGATAGCAAGCACGAGTCAGTATGAGAAAAGTGATCTACAGAAATAGGAATGGGCTTCGTTAAGAATTGACTTCAGAGTCTTTTAGTCCTTTATCGTGTATTGTATCAGAGTGTACACATGCAGTTATGCAGTAATATTTGCTCGTAGCTATTTGTGTTTCATAGGGATACAGGGTGGTATTTACAGTGGTAAATGCTAGTGTGAAACTGTCATTCATCCACAAGAAAGAGCTGTTTGTCAAGGAACTTAATTTGCTAGGCAGAATATGGAATTTATCTTTCTACTTACACTACTGGCTTTTAGTAGGAATTTGTTCGATGCTGTTTAATTTATTTTTACATGACGCTCTAGTAACCACTATCAAAAGATCTGGGTGAAGGGTCATGACAACAGTCCAGCTATTTAGCACAGTTTTTCTATAAACAAATCGGTGAATTGTTTGACCAGCATGAGGTAATAATTCCCCAATGCATTCTGAATGAATGTGCTGCAGATACAAATAAGTTTCATTAACTAGGGTGGACCTCCAAAATGAAAAGGCAGTATAGAAAGAGAACCTTGTGAAATGCATGTTACCATTGTAGCTGGAGCTGAGGGTCATGCAGCATGGTTTGGGTCTGGCTATTTGGAAAGGATGGGTTTCTCCTTATCATAAACTGTTGTGTGTAGTTCAATAGTGCCTTAAGTCCGAATTCTCATAACAGATGTTGCCCAGAATTAAGTACCTATGACAGGCATACTATGACATTACTTTCCTTGCCCCAAAATGCCTGTAGTTTAAATTAATGAGGTACAGTGTCCTTATTGTTCTCATTTTGAGGGGATGGGGAATTAAGGGTCAGACACAGTAAGTGACTTTTAATCAGCATCACGGAGTCTGGTAGAAGCAGGCTCTGGTCTTTGTTCTGGTTCCTCAGCTGCAAGACCCTCTGCTTCCCTGCCTTTCTCCCTTACGTTGGAATTAGTCATCCATAGTCATATCCCATGGCTCAGGGGTGTAACTCCTGTGTGGGGTGCGCAGACCCCAGGCACTGCATCTATACCTGACTTACCTTTAGCTGAAGTCCTGCAGAAAATTAACCTGAAAGATAATTTCTAATGGAGAAAGACCTGAGAGAGTAGGCTGAGCATTGGCTTTTCATTTAGATGAGTTGGTAGGAAAGAAGGATTACATTTATCTATCCTGTTTTGTATTCTGTCATTTGGCTTCTTCAGAAACACTTTCAAAGTGTTCGTGAAATGTGGCCTTTACCACAGTCGATACCAAAGACCTTTCTGCAAAGTATGTTAAATTAATTCCTGCTATATATGGCTTTTCCTCTTTGCACACCTTGTAATGATCCATGCAGTTCTTTATCAAATATACAGGCTTAACCCACCCCCCCACACACACCCCACCATCTGTTATCTCAGTCATGAATCTCTGGCAGTTTACAAAGGCAGTGATAAGACAGGAAAGTGATCAGGAACTTGCTGATCTTGGGAGCCTTGTGAGACCTAAATCATCAGCAGTAATCTATTCTGTTGTGAAGCTGAAAGTGATTTGGCTGGTTTGCTTAGATACACCCAGTGATATAGACGTTATTTTATGGTGGTTTTGAATACCTGCATCTTTGTAGAAACTTTCTTATCAGAAAAGATAAGAGTTGGAGTGATTGAAAGTTTCAGTCAGACAGGGCATGTCTGTTCAGGGTGACTTTAAAATACAGGGCAACCAATATGGTTATAAGTATGTGGAAAGTGTTTCACTAACTGATGACATAACTGGGATATTCTGATGTAGTAAAAACAATTCAAAATAGCGGCCATCTAGATTATCACTATAGATGCGATTTACAGTACTGGTGAGAACAATTAAACCATATAGACAAGCTTTGTGAATATATTCCACAAACATCTTGCAAACTTCTAAAAAGTAGTATTTATCACTTGCTTCTGTATTGCACGCCCCTGCTTTGGGAAAGCCAGTGTGTTAGCACTGAGTCTGGGAAAGAATGACTTGACTCGCTCATGACAACCTGTCCTGGTTTCGGCTGGGATGGAGCTAATTTTCTTCCCAGTAGCTACTGTGGTTTGGATTTAGTATGGGGTTTGGTATGTGAAGAATGTTGATAATACACTGATGTTATTAGTTGCTGGTAAGGGATCAAGGACGTTTTCCAGCTTCCCTGAGTGTGCAGGTACAAAAAGCTGGGAGGGGTATAGCTGGTATAATTGACCCAAACTGGCCAAAGGAAGTGTTCCATACCATAGACGTCATGCCCAGTATATATAGTGACGGTTGGCCGGTGGGCCAGGTCTTGTTTGTGCTTTTGTTCTTTATTTTGGCTATTTGTTCCCTTGCTTGCTGTCTCTGGAACTTGCAGTTCAGAGATTGCTGCTCGGGATCGTTCCGAGGTCACTCTTGGTTTCGCTCCATGATCGCTGCTCAGGATTGGCGATATCGGTCATTGGGTTGTTGGGCAGTGAGAAATTGTGCATTGTTCATTTTATGTACTCTATTATAACTGTTATTAATATATAATTATCTTTTTTCTCTGCTGTCCCGGTGAACTGTTTGTATCTCGACCCACAAGTCTTCTTTCTGACTGTTCCCTATCCCGTTGGGGAGGGAGTAGGGGGAAGTGAGGGAGCGACTGTGTGGTATTGGGTTACCAGCTGGGGTTAAACCATGACACAACCTTGTGCAATAACTGTGGTGTTTCAAACATTACCTCAGTGCTTTTATTCAGTGCTTCTAATCTGCTGTTTACACAGAAAGACAGCTTTAGGCAGGTTCATATAGGCTAATTTAAATGGCTACCCAGCTTTGGGGTAAAGGGTGAGAGAGAACTTCTAGATACCGATCCAGCTCTGACCCGCTATACTAGTGATGATCTGCACTACCCATGAGATTCTTAGCCTTAGGCCTTCCTCATGAACTGCTCCATAAAATACCATAGTGGTAACATCCATGGGTGACTACCAAGTGACCAGATGGAAAAAGGGCTCAGACCCCTTTCTAGTCCTGTTTCTGACCATTGAATGGTCACTGACTGCTTTTCATGAGCTGTGTTCCCATGTCAGTGAAACAAGGATAAAAATCATATTCTGAATTGAATCTGTCCCCATTTACTTAGGCAACTATCACAGGTTTTTTTTTCCCATGAAGACTGAAGTGAAGATAACATTTGACACTTCATTGTGAAGTCTCAGTACATGCAGGGAGCTGTGCTTTCTGAGGAACTCAAAAGGCAAAAAAATTCCAGGCACAAACGATGCCATTTAACCTCTCTAGAAGTTTCCTTGCTGTGTGGGGAATCCCAGTCTCTAACAGACCAGCCAGTTATATCATGTGGAAGGATAACTTTGGCTCAGCAACCAGATGGCTAAATGCAAAAATAATCTCCTTCTCTATCCTTTTCTTTTGTGGGCCCTAGATATAAATTATTGTTCAATTTGAAAACCTAGTTCTCTGTTCTGGCTGCCCTTGGTAGCATCACCACAAAATTTACTATAGTATCGACTGACTATAGAATGATATGTCAGACTTGCTGCGTAGAATGCTTTTAGAGGTGATACTGAAGAATGCTGCTTAGCTGAATATGTAGCTCCATTAAGATGGGTAAACAGGAGGATGATCTCTTGTTGCTGTTTTAGAATACCTTGGGCAAGCTCTAAGAATGCTTGAAGGCAAATTCTGTTTCTTCTCCTTAAAGCTTAAACAGTGCTGGATACCTTGAAGGCAAAGCGAGAAATAGGCCGCTTGCAAATCAGCATTACTTTTCCAGTTCTGAACCGACTCTCTCCATGCTGCCAGGGATGATTTGTGACCTCTGTCATGACTGTGTTTCAATGAAGCTTCAGTTGCCAATATTAGCACAGGCTGCTCTCAGAGTAACTTGGATACTATCTGTGTACATGAAGTTGTTTGGTGTGAGCGTGGCAGAGTGGTAATGACTTGCAGGGGTTTGTTGAGCTTTCCTTGAGATTGCAGAAGGTCATCTCTAGCAGTAACATAGCTTATTGCAGTTCACAACACTGTTTTGGCTGTGGATTTTACTTAAAATCCATTCTGGGCCGCTAAGTGGCCACGGATGAAAGGAATAACACACTGGTACTGATTAAGAGTACTTTGACCTACTTGGGAGAGGTAGAAGGGATCTACTGTCGATTCCCAGCTGGAGACTGTAAAAATTGTTTTGAGTTTATCTCTATAATCAGCCAGTGGTCTGGGAAGAAATCTTGCATAGGGTAGCAGGTTGTCTCCAAGTTTAAAAAAAACTATATGTGTTTAGATGGAAGACTTCCAGTCTCTTAAACTGGATCCCCACGCCAGGAAAACATGAACTTTTTTCTTGTCTTACCTCTCACTGTATCAGGAGCTGATGATTTTGGATTTCAAGTGAGTGCAAAATGCATATCTTAATGCCAGTGGGTTTTAAATGAACAGTTAGTATACATACCCTTGAAGCAAGAAGCTTGTAGACCAAGGCAGATTTCTTCCTGTGTGTTCACGTTTCAGGTTTTTCTCCCCGACCTATACCCCCTTTAGTTCTGTAGGCATTTCATCAGAGTGAATGTGAAAGACCCCGGAATTCAAAGTTGGTTTCATAACGATTGTGCTTCCTGTAGAAATACAAAATATTAGCACACTATCCTGCTAACATACTAGTATATTATATTGCAATAGGATATACTGTCCCCTGGGCCTGTTGCATCACGGTGTCTCCTGTGATGTTCAAAATGCCCTCAAACTTAGCACTGGGGGGAGTGCAGGAAAAAGAGCAAGATCAGACATGTTCTGCCTTGATAAACTCAACACAAAGCCTACATGGAAGAGAGAGTATCTAAAAGTAGCTCGGTTAACTCCACGTGCCACTATGTTGGGTCCGTGAAGTAGCAAAGCCTGTGGATTTCCTTTAGGTTTGTGTCTCCTTTTTAACTGTCTGTACCAGTTGAAGCTTTTCTGTTAACTCATAGTATTTGATGCCCGCACACCTATGGAGTTTGATGCTTAACTCTATTGTATGCTTCTTTTTAACAAACTGAAATGGCTAAATCAAAATACAATCACGCAGGGCTAATGTGAATTTTGTTGGGGGGTTTTTTGGTGCTTTCTTTGGCTGGATTTTTTTTTTGTGGGTGTTTGTGTGTGGGGGGGTTGTGGGTTTTATTTATTTGTTTGTTAAAGGACACCATAAAATGTTGGTTTTCAAATTCTGAAGAAAACCAAACAGCTACTTGTGGGGCTTCACTGTCCCTCTCTTGTCAACATAAGGCTGGCGTTCTGCAGTTCTCAAGCATTTTCAGGCATTGAGTAACATGACATTCTTTAATAAAATGGTTTAATAGTTGGGGGGCCTGGCCCCTGCATTTTTAAGAGAGCTGCCTGGCCCACCCACATAATTTTCTATTGAGATTACTCATGTTTCTGGCAGAGCTAGCCTGCCTTTCTCCTGAGCTGCCCATAACGCAGGTGCAAATTAACACTGAAGTATTAACTTCAGCTCATTTTGTGGGTGAAAAGCTAAAGAAAGCCTTAATCTGAGTTCATGTCTGTGTCCTTCCCCGAAATGTTTTTTTGAGCCTGAGACTAGTGATGTGTGTGTTTTGAAAGCGGTGGATTAAAGGCAGAAATTATGAATTGCAGCACTTTTATGCCCTTATTGAAAATCTATCCCATCATTTTCAAGGGAAAACGACTCTCACACCAAGGAATACCACTGTAGAAGATGCATTCACGTGTGATCAGATCCAAGTAAAATTAAATCTAAAGTGGCAATAGTCCAGGATGAAACTTGATGCTAATTGTACATAAATAGCAGAGAGACCGTCATATGACAGGCTATAATCAATAAAACATGCCTGTTGTGACTAATCTGCATGTCAGGTGTCCTTACTGGGACAGAGCGTTGGCACTGTTGTATACCTTGCTGTCTCCTGGCTCTGCTGGTGATTTAAGTGTTGTTATGGATTTATGCCTTGCAGAGAATTCATTTCTAGTTCTTTCCACCAAAACAAAGAACTGGACTGAGCAAATGAATGAAATACTATTATGCAGATGTTACGTGCTGTATCTATAATTTTGCTAAAAAAAAATCTGCAGAAGTGCATTCTTTGAGCAATTATTTCTGCCGCCCCCCCTCCAGTAAGAAATTTAGGATCTCTTGGTTTGCCCCCCTGGTGGTCATTAGAACACTTTGAAAAACAGATGTCAGCCTTGGTAGACACTATTCCTGGTTTGTTGGGTTTGTTTGTTTGGTTTTTTTTCCACAATGTTGCACATTGGGAAGTTTTCCAAGGGACAAATATGTTTAGTAGGTAAGATTTTTTTTTTTAAAGAAACAGTTTGGTGTTTATTGTGATCACGTCGTAAATACTGCTTTAAGAATTTATTTGCTGATTTTTGTATATCTGAATTTCTATTTATTTGTAGCTACAACTGCTTGTAGCTTTAACTGTAATTGTGTCTGGATCTTAATATGCAGGATTTTTTTTTCTGTTAAAAATATGTAGAGCTATATTTAGATTAATATGGGGAAAAAGAAGTATTTGTGGTGGCTCCAAAGGAAACAGTAGAAGAAGGGTTAAAAGAAAAGGTATGTTAATGGCTACAGAATGCCAGATGTGTGATTTCATTCAAGTGAAGAGGAGGAACTAACCTAAAAATAAGGTGCCAAGAAGATGGGGAACTGAACTGGAGCCATAAAATATTCTGGTAAAGAAAACTTGCTGCTTGTGAATATATGTGTGTGAGAGTATAAGTGAGTAAAGTCAGTGTAGTCAGAGATACTTTTTAAAATAAATACCATCTGCCCTTTCATAAGATCTCGTACAGAATTTTGTTACACAAGTTTCCTACAAGCAAGATAAAATCTTCATTTAGAAATGCTTGGAGGGCCACAGAATTGACTGAAAACGGTAGATTGTGGAAGGGGATGCCAGAATTTCCCTCCAACTTGTTCCTTGTGGCAATTTCAAAATTTCAGTTCACTACAACTTTGGCGAACAACTTCCTAGCACAGACAAGGTCTCTTCAGTGGCCCGTTGCTATGCATTCACCATACTAGTACGTAGCGGCTTTGTGGCTCACAAGTAGTCAGAGAAGCACTTGCTCTAGTCTGTACAAAATCAGCCAGTCAGCTTGCTCTGGCTTCCTCTACCACGTTAAGCGAAGGTGTGTGACTATCTCACATTGCTTTTCCCCTGGAGAAACCTGGGATGTTGGCTCAGGAGTACTGTAGAATCACAAATGCCTATGCACGGGTTTAGAAGGGGCTCGTGAGATGAGCTCTTTTAAAAGGTGCCTCTCTGTATGACAGGTCTTGATAAAGTTGCTCTACCTTGATTTTGGAGGATGTTGATGTTTTTTGCATACTCTGGTTTTGGGGATTTCTCTGCCCATCCAGTTCTCAGCTGACATTGTTTGTGTCCACTTCTGGAAGCAGGCAGAAGTCTTTGGTAATTAGGACAGAGTAAGTCTTGAGGGTGTGTAGGAGCTAATGCAGTGTTCTCTCAGAATATCCTCTATTTTCCCCCTTTTCCCTATCCTTGTTTTCCCCTATTTGATGAGTGCCAAGTGAGGCTCATTTGAAACAGAGCACTGAGGACAGTCTCTGAAACCTCTAACTGCTGCTGTGGCCCATAAGCAGTTCTCAGAAGGGTACTTTGTTTTGGGCCAGGCAAGAATTTATCTGGGATTGGAGGAATCCTCAGAGATTATCCAGCTAAATGTCTAGTTATTGAAGAAAAGCTTCTGTTCTCATTTATACCACCATTTATACTCTTCCCTGATGAGTCCCTTTTTATGATTGTTTGCTATACTTTCTATTAGGTTCAGCTTCCCTTTGAAGTCATGAAGAGCCAAAGGCAAGAAAATGTCAGGGGTTTTTTGGTTTGTTTTGTTTCAGGCAATGCTGCAGTCTCTTCCCTGGTCCTCTGAGGAACATCTCAAAATAGTGTCCCACATCAGGCTTCATTCATGACTTCTTTTTCTTCTAACCGAAGAATCCCTGAGCTGTATTTCCTCATTTCCCTTCTCTTCATATTCCATTTTCATTGCCTTCTCACATTACTGTCCTGGCATTCTCTTGCAGGCGATATTTATATAGTTCTTAGCTGTAAATGGATTTCTTCTGGACCTTGAATGGTCTGGGAATTGCATTACGCTTCAAGGTGACTTTCCTTCTAGTTGCAGCTGTGATCTATCTGCTAGGAGGCAGTGAAGTCCTAGCTCTGCCCTGCTTTTGTCATGTCATGCATTTTTTCCTCTGAAAGAAGGAAAAGAATACCCTTGGGGAAAAAAAATGTTGTCATTGGTCTAAAATTGCCTAACAGTTCCTGATGAAGTCATATTGTGATCCACCTTTTCATCCAAATGGATGAAGAAACCATCAGCATTCTACTGTGAAACTGCTGGTGCTTGGAACTTAGAAAACTTGAGCTTCTGGGATTGTCATGGATCTTGCCTTTGCTCCTGGAATCAAAATCTAATATAATTCTGAAAGAGGAATACAGATTAAAGTGTAATTTGCCATTTAAACTTTCCCTTTTCATATGATAATCTAATTAGAAACGAGGTAATTTTTTATCTTTTATTACCTGCATAGAGAGATTTATGCCAGGTTCTTGCATCAGGGTGTTTTGATTCAGACTTTTGTGTGGTGTTAGTAAGTGAATGAGAATGCATCTTGATATGGTTATTTGGACATCTGTTTGATCCTCTATTTCAGCATTATTAATACTTTACTAGCAAGGAACATCTTTTTAAAGGCTCAGAGGTTCTGTTTCATTTGGATAAACATTCAACATTTTACATCATCTCCAAAGTGCAGTAAGAGTCTTTCTTGGGAAATTTCTCATCCTTTGTCTTATGAACTGTTATGAATTATGAAGGAATTATGACAAGACCCTGCAGCTCAGTCTCAATTCACTGCATAAACTTGCCTCTGCTATCGGAGAGGAAGGTTGATGTCTGAATTATGACGTTAAGCACTCTTTC
>KL274601.1:11968-48922 GCA_000699545.1 Podiceps cristatus
AAAAATTTACGAATTTCAAGTAATATATTCGGGCTTGTTTAAAGAAAGGATTTGGTTTTGTAACCTAGATAAGTGACAAACACTTTAATTTAGGTCCCTCTGCAACACAAACATAATATGTGGAAAGGGGGGAGGGATCAAAACTACTTTAACTTCATCTTGAAAAGATGAAGTGGAGGATAGCATAATTTCTAGTTGATGACTTGTGTGAGTACTCACTTCTTAACATTATGTTGCATTGTTTGATTAACCTATTTTGTCTCATTTAATTTCTTTGTCTGGATAATAGATCACACCGAAGAATATTTTAGTGGAGTTATTGAACATGAGGGACCTGACTCGTGATGACTGGAACTTGTGAGTAATTACCATCTTTGTGGAAGTTAGTCACAAAAGAATTATCCCATCTTATTTCGGCATCTACGAGAGACGAGAATCCCTCTGCTCAGGGGAGTGGGATATGACAGTGGTACCACTCCATGCAGCACAAAAGAATTCTACATGATTCAGACAGACTTTCTGTGTGCATGTTTATTGTCTAGACCAGTGGTTGCGCTTATCCCGTGTCCTTTTATTGCATGCATTGTGAACTTTTCAAGGCAAGAACAGGGTGTTTGGAAACTGCCTGGCATGTTGTGGATATTACTGGAGAGAACAGAAAAAACTGCTTTCTCCTTTTTTAGCATGAGGCAAACTTCTACCAAATTTGCTGTGGGAAGTGCTGACAAAGTTGAAATATGTTTACCTTTGACCTAAGATCTGAGAGCCATCATTGATGTTAAACCTTAAAAAATTATTACATGCTGCTGAATTCCCCCTTCAGGGAAACTGTCTGGCAGGGTGGGGCCTGCTGTTTAATAGAGAAAGCAGCAGAGCCCAATAAAATTTTCAACATTGTCCCCTTAGGCCTCAGGGCTCCAAATCCTGTGAGGAGGGTTTTTTTTTTTTTGCTGAGTGATGGGTATGATGAGGTTACATTCACTGCTCAGAAAGAAGTTGTTAGTGCTAGCATTGGGATAGGAATGGGAAATAGAGTGGAATCCGGAGTCCTAAGGATCTCCTGGCTTTTCCCCTGGCTTCAAATATTTAAAGCACCACCTTTTCTGCAGCAGTAGGGAAGACGAGTAGTGTTACGCTGCTCAGTATGATGATGTACACATGGCTGGAGCTATGGTTATGTGGATGCTCTCGGAGCACGCAAGATGTGTGTACCGCTTGCCATGTACTGCCTTTGGCTACAACCATTCTCTTAGGTAAAGCAGACCTCTGATGTCCTTTCTCTTCTGCTCCCTGTAGAACTGGATCACGTGCTCCACTAGGTACTTCCAAAGTAGGTTAGGGGGGTTGTCTAATACTTAATGTCGTGACCTAGTAGGTAAAGTGGGTTTTGAGGTGATTGTGTAATTCCATGTATTTCTTGTGGAATGGATGCACATAGTATGATCAGCCACTTGGATCTTCCTGCTTCGGTAAATTATCTGTTACAAGGCTGGGGCCTTGCAGAGCATTGAGAATATAGACGAGTAGTAACTATTGTGATCTGTGATAGTGCTGTAGTGCTTATGCCGCCCAGCTTTAATGTTGCTGCTTTTTCATATTTATTATCCTGCAATTTATTTATTTTGCTCTTTTGTTAGACTCGCACTGCAGCGTAGTTCTGACGCCATCGGTTGCCAGGATAAGAAAAAAGTATTTTCAGACATCACCAACTAACACATTAGTTTATACAAATCTTAACTCGGTCCCCTCACAAATCCCTCGGCTAATAATAAGGGCAATTCTGACTGCCGTTACCTTGTCGTCTGTTTTGCCTGCTGTGAGAGGAACAAAGGAAGACTTTTTTTGGGCTTGAAAATGGGGCGTTGTGATGAAGATTACTGATACCCACAGCAGTGGTGATGCCCCAGGGAAAGAAGTGCACTTGTGGTAAGGACATGACTGCAGAATTTCTACCTATGTTAGAGGCCACTTTGAAAATGTCTGCTTTTTGTAGATTTGAATTATTGGTTTTGTGCCTTCTAGGCCCCTCACTCCAAGACAGACATTGAGGTGCTGGAGTGTGTCCAGAGAAGGGCAACGAAGCTGGTGAAGGGTCTGGGGCACAAGTCCTGTGAGGAGCAGCTGAGGGAACCGGGGTTGTTTAGCCTGGAGAAAAGGAGGCTGAGGGCAGACCTTATCACTCTACAACTACCTGAAAGGAGGTTGTAGCTGGGTGGGTGTCAATCTCTTCTCCCAAGCAACAGGCAATAGGACAAGAGGCAATGGCCTCAGGTTGCAACAGGGTAGGCTTAGATTGGATATCAGGAAACATTTCTTCACTAAAAGGGTTGTCAGGCACTGGAACAGGCTGCCCAGGGAGGTGGTGGAGTCACCATCCCTGGAGGGATTTAAAAGATGTGTAGATGCAGAGCTTAGGGACGTGGTTTAGTGGTGGACTTGGCAGTGGTAGGGTAACAGGTGGAGTCGGTGGTCTTTAAGGTCTCTTCCAACCTAAGTGATTCTATGATTCTGTAGTTGGATTATTATAAACATAAGAAAAGTGCCATTATTTTTGTCAAAATAGATGTGGTCTGTTCCTAGCTCAAGTACATGGTGAAAGAACAAGTGAATTTGTGTGCATGTCAACTCTGAATCCTTCTATTTTAGTTCTTTTCGAACAGCAGGAAAAAGGACAGAAGAGAAAGTTCAATGGAGGGAAAAAATACTGATAGCATGAGGTGTTCATTATACATATATATGACTATATTAACTGCTTAATGGTTTACCTTTTCTGTGATTTTGAAAGTTGGCCTGCAAACCTAATGAGAAACTTTCACATTGAGAGCTACAGGACGTGTAGTTTTCATAACATGAACTGTAGATTCACTCTGGGTCTTATTACTAGTAATTGCTTTTGCATGGCTTGAGTTCTCTTGTGGTAACAGCTATGTTACCTCTGAGCTAACTAATGGCACAGAATACTAGAGTGGTTTTTCCCAGTCAGTCAAGGAGAAATCAAAGCAAAAGTAGCATGAGCAGTCACACTCAGTGTTGCGTATTTGTGGCCATTATATACAGGACATTGCTCTTAAGAATATACTTGGAGTTAGCGTATTGTTTCCGACATCAGCACTTTTGACTGTGACCAGAACTGGGTTTATTTTTTTTAACATTTCCCATTTTTATCTTTTAGTTAAAGGAATATACTCACGTAAGACTTCGCACTGGTGTTGCAGAGACTGCACATGTAAGTAAGGGTATTTGAATGGTCACTCAGAGACTGGGTCCTCATGTTACGAGGTATTGAGTTCCTCACTGAGGTGCTGAGCTTCCTTGTTTCTCCCTGAAGCCAGTGGCCTTGCAGGAGTGGAGGCTGGACCAGCACTGCTTGAATTCATGAAAAAGCACCAGTTCTCTTGCCTGGGTCCCAGTTCATGCTCCCATGTAGGGGCCCTGGCACCCGAGAAGCCTGCAGAGCCATTTACAGGGCTGCCATGGTCCCTGTCCCACTCCAGGTCTCCCACATGGCCAGACTGACCCACACGTGAGCCACCACCCGTCCGTGCCCCTGGCCCAGAGGGGAGGTGAGGCGCAGCCCTGGGCAGCGGGTTGCATGGCCAGGCCCTGCTCCCCAGGGGCGTGCTCACCTGGGCCAGCCTTGCAGGCAGGCTCCTTCACCTTCCCCACTTTGACTGACACGTTTGCAGGAAAAGATTTTTTTGCAAAAAATACTAACCAGAAATTTTAATGTAATGTGTTTCCAAAAAGTACATTAATATATAACAAAGTGTATTAAAAGGTAATGGTGTAATTTAGAATTGGGGGACTATTTAAAGTTGTATGTGATCAGTATGGGGTCTTACAGTGGCTCCTCCTGGGCAAAGAGCATATGAACAGGAGGGGAATCAACTTTTTAAAAGGGTAGATAACGACAGGACAAGGGGGAATGGACTAAAGCTGAAGGAGGGAAGGTTTAAATTAGATATTAGGGGGAAGTTTTTTACAGAGAGAGTGGTGAGGGGCTGGAACAGGCTGCCCAGAGAGGGGGTGGATGCCCCATGCCTGGAGGTGTTCAAGGCCAGGTTGGACGGGGCCCTGGGCAACCTTGTGTAGGTCCAGGCCTGGAGGTTGGTGTCCCTGCCTGTGGCAGGGGGGGTGGAACTCTGTGATCCTTGGGGGCCCTTCCAACCCAGACCTTTCTATGATTCTATGAAAGAGCATAGCGGGACATGCCTGTGGTCTTTTTCTGAGCTTAAACCTTTAAATAGCTATTGTGCGTGACTGTGGATTTCATATCACTTTTTTAAAAAGAATCTCTTTTCCCCCTTTTATTTTACCAAAGGCCCAATTAAACATGGCATCCAGTGGTCACACTTTGAGATGTATTTAGGCACAGAAAGACACCTCAGACAGTTCTCAGAAGCACTGAATATTTAGAATACGGTGTTTCCCCACATCCAGGTCTTTGCTATGCCACATAAAACAAGCCCAGCTGAGAGAAAAGAGCAGATGGATTCAAGTGCTTTATACCGGTGACTTTCTCACTCTTTAGCAGATGTTCAGCTGAAGTGTGTGAGGCTGTTAGAACTTGTTCTCAAGTTCAGCTCAGTAATTCATAGTTTTCTTACCTGGTCTCTAGGAACGTGAGGAGGAAGTACATAATTTGTTTGTAATCTGAATAGCACTCTTTAGTCCTACTCCTTTTAGCAAGATTGACAAGAAAACTACTATTTACATCACAGAGGAGCTCTCAAATTTATTTAAGCTGCCATTTATTACTATGAGGCTAACAATCTTGAGAGTTCATATTGAAGCTGCAGATCCTGGAATTTGGTGATTAGGTAAGAGCTTTGTTTTTTGGGGTGGCTTTTGGTTTGTTCAGGGGTTTTTTATGGTGGTTCCCACCCCATGCATGTATCAGGCATTTGTTATAGAAAAACTGTAGAAATTAGAACGAGAAGGATGGGACATAAATGCGAATGTGAGCTTTTACAAAGGAAATCACATAATAAGGGGTAACTTCAGAGGAATAATTGAAAATTGATGGATTGGGCAGAACTGACAGATCTGTTGGATTTTGGAGGGAGCTAGAGAAGCCAGGCATTCAAGGTATCTGATCAAATATTTAATTGTTTGCCTGCTGTCATAAAAACTCCAGTTTTCTAGGCCTGTAACTATAATAGCACAAATGAAATGAAAAATAAATGTAGATGTGTTCAAATTAAAAAAACAAAACCAAACCAGCTTCTAAAACTCACAGTGGATTAAATGGATTATTCCTTAAGTGTTCTGTTTTATAAAGCATCCTGAGTTACGTGTTAATTAACTCTGTCTCGCTCCTTTCATGGGGCTTGTAGACTGGCTAGGAGGTAGGAACTAGTGCATTAAGAAATAAATGTTGTCCTTTTATATTGACAATATTTGTAACCAATAATACAACTCTACAAAAATGTGCACTATCAATAATTGATAAAGCATTTTCAGCCTCCCAACACTTCTCTAAGTCAACACTAGAATACATTTGGCAGTAGATCACAGAATCCAATTTGAAAGATGAGGCTTTACACAGGCTGAGAACTACCAAGAAAACGGCCCATTTAGCACCATCATTAATTTGAGAGTGGTCAAGGGACACTGATCTCAGACTGATTCTCTGGTGGTGTGTTCTCATTCCTTCCCTTCTAGCGATACCGATTCCCGTGCAGCTGTGCAGTAACTTGGGCTGCCCCTTGGACACTGAGGTCCCTGGAAAGTGCCGTTCTTAAGGAGGGCTTATCTTCCAGCAGAATCGTTAAGTCCGTCTATCTAATAGGCATGCAACTGCGTAAGTCAATGGAAAGGTGCAGGCAAGAATGGTTGATTAAAGGTAACAAAGACAGCATGGTATTTCGTTGAGGAGGAGATTTTTGGATAGTTGCTCTGCTTCTCCCATAGTAACAACAGAAAAAACTCAGGAATTTTGAGGAATTTGAAGATTCAGGTTAGGATAAATAATTGCTCAGCAATTAGCCTGCTGATGTTTTGTTACATGTAAAACATCCTAAGTACCTATTTGCTACAATACAAAGGTAGGCTTCAGTCCTCGAATCAGTTTCTTAAGGTCAGTAGGACCTTACAGTGTTGGAGGCCCCTTGTGACAGATGTTTGTACAGACTGACAGCCTGTCCATCTGAAATAATTTAAAGGATCCTGGCTTTAAGGCTTAATTGTATTACTGTATGGCATGGTAAAGCCTTTGTGCAAAGCCGTCGCCTTCAGGGGGCTGTAGGAGTTCAAATAGATTTGAATAACTACAAAGGTTTAAGGTCGTAACAGCTTCTGTGAAGTTGGGGGAAGTCACACTGAGTAGTGTTTTGAACCTGTAAATTTGATTGGTAGTTAGAACACTTTTCCTACTGAAAAATGACACTGAGCCAGTAAGACTGAAAAAAAAATGTCCCCTATAATTCCTGGGGAAGTTTCTTAAGATCCCTGGGTAATTCAGAAGTACAGATTACATTGAAAGCCACCTCTGAGCTTTCACAAATCTTCTCTTAAATATTTGTATTATTAAAGCTTTTCAGAAAAGCTAATGAGAGCCTTACTGAAGAACCACTAGTCTCTGTAACAGAAATATTTCATCACCTGTCAAGGCAGGGGCAAACAAGCAGCGGCTCTGAGGTAGCTGTGAACAGTCCCTTTTTACCTCATTGCAGCGTAGCTTACTGAATTGACATCACTAAAGTTAAACTTTGACAATTATTTTGCTGATTAGTGTTTCAGCTGGAACACCAGTTGTTTCTAAATCTGAAGAACTAAATCGTATCCTAAACTGATCCTGCTGGCTTTTTTATACCACACTACCTTCTGGTCATTGCTGGGGAATAGTTCTTCTAGTAGAGATAAGCATCTCTTTAAATCATAGAACTTTTATGTATGAAGAAATATCTCAAATTTTATGCTTTATATTTTAATCTTTAAACAGAGTAATCTACCTAGTTGTTGTAACTTTAGTTGGCCAGCAAAACTTAAACAAGTTATCTTGCTGTTGACTGAAGATCTGTGCCTTTGCCAAAAGGCAGTTGTGTTAATGGCTTAGCACGTCTTACAAACTAACACTTAACTTTAACCTTCTTTGCTTGCAGCAGAAATGTCAGTAATTGCAGTCTGTTAAAACTGTGTGGAAAATTACATTCAGTGCAGCCATTTGGAAAAGATCCATTTCTCCTGCAAAACAGAACAAATAACATAGTTGTACATATCCTGGAAGAAAGTACTGCTTTAGGACAGGCTGTCTCAGCTCCAAGGAAAGCTTTTGGTGCAGTCAGAGACATGTTGTAGATTAAATTCTTTTCTAATGTTTCATTTTAGGCAGGTGTTTTGTTTGGTTTTTTGTTTTGTTTTTTTTCCCCAATGGTGATTTTCAGTGATAGCACTGTATGGTTGGGGTATTTTGAGTTCTTCGAGGAGCTTTGTTAGTAATGTACAACTTCAGTTTTGCTCTGACGTTGCTTACATCGACAACTATCTGGAATTTGTGTTTGCAGGAATTGGTGCATCCCACTGATAGTGAACTTGTGGGGTTGGATCTGAGAGCTTTGTTTTCAGGCTTGGATTTGAAAGAATTGCTGCCGTCTTTGAAATAATTCTGTGGTTTCCAGCTTCTTCAGAAGTCAAGGATATCTCAGATCACTTGGCTAAGAGGTGCAAAAACCACAAATTCAGTCATAAACTGAAAAAGGCTGACTGAAAATGACTACTGAAGGTAGTAATTTAAAAGGGATTCTTGAATATTTGCTTCGATTTAGTGGGGTCTGAATTGTCTCAAAAAATATTTTTCCTTTTATGCTAATTTATGTAAGCTTAAAATAGCATCTAAACCCCTGAGGAGTTACTAACAACACAATAAATACAATGACATCTTGTTAAGATGATAATTTCAGCAGTGGATCCAGTGGTGGATGCAAACAGAGACTACTTACTTTCTAGGAATAATATTTTTGCAAAGAATCCTGCATTATTTGGAGCATGTTAATTCTTGTTCCAGATGTGTTACGTTGTACCTGATATTCACATGTTGTGAAGCAAAAGAAATATACAAACAAAAACTGTAGCTCTCGCTATTTTCGTTGATCTGATGAAGGTGTGTGCTTGAGCCAACTACAGCGGTGATCATATTGTCTAGGAGATCAAGGGAGAACAACTAAATGGGTCAACAAATCCATTGTAGAAAGAAATCCCAGATCGCTAAGCATTCCGTCCAAGTGAGGAACTGAGGATTAAGCCTCAGGAGTGGCCGATGCCCTAGATAGTTAAGTGAAAAGGTCATATCAAAGTGGCTTGTAGCCAATATCAGCTATCCTGGCTTTTACATTCAGTGTCCGTCACAGAGGGAACATGCGCATGCTGGAAGAAGGTAACTGTTGCAGATTAGAGCCCCACGTGAAACGAAAGAGCTATCCAAAATTCTTTATAGTTGCTTGGCGTGAGTTCTGATAATACAAAGTTCTCTTTCATTATTATTTTAAAACGCAGCCATCTACCACAGACTAAACAAAAATCCCACAAGACAATGGCGCCAGCCTGTGAGTTTAGTGTGTTTAATTGCTGTGCACAGCTGGAGCTGGCAGGTGAAAAGCAGAGACAAGATTCCTTGTTCAAATAGGAAGATTCAGATTTCTTCGACTTTTTCCCTGTTTAACTTTATCTCATGTTTTAGCTGCAAGTAGGATTTTGTTGTTTTGCCGTATTTTAGAGCTATCTAGCTGTTCTTATTTTATGTACAGAGAAACATTTTTTTTCTCTTGCATATCTCATTGGCAAGAACAAAAAGGCATAATTCCCTAGTGTTGGGGTCACAGTGTGCGAGACTGATCATCATGCAAATCGATGCATGCAAAAAAATAAAAATTATACTCATGAAATGTATCTCTTGTCAAGCTCACATGTACCAACACTTCTTGACTTACTGTATGTGAAGCCAACCCTACGATCATGGTGTTAAGACATGTATGCCCTTGAGTGAGATCCACAGTTCATTTTCTTCAGGGTTGTGCTTAAAGTACCGAAGAATTTACACACCCAAGAGAAATACGGGACAGCTAGTCATATTTTTTCTCTTTGCCAGTCATCAAGTGTTATGCTTGATAGTTACATTTAAACTGACTAACGCTGTTTTGCGCAGGTATCGATTCTTCTGTGCTCTCCATATTTTATGCCCTGGTGTAGGTCCTGTTGTTCCCGTTTGGAGTCAATAGGTGCTCTGGATGCACAAAAAAAAAAAATGCAGCCTTGAATGTTACGTGAGCAAATTAAGCTTCTGCCACCTGCCCAGTCCTCAAGGAAATGTCAGCAGTTGGGTGATGGGAAGAGGACTTGTTATTAAGAGGTAATCACGTTTACTTTGATGCTTCTCAGTGCATTTGCTAGCATGTTATGATCAGCGTGATCACACACTGAAATTACTAAAGTTGTTACCTGTATAAAAAGTGATGCCAGCAGTTGTGAGGGGTAACATTGTAGTTCAGATTTTATAAAACAGTAAATGAAATAGTTGCTGCTTATAAAGGTGCTGTTTCCTCCTTTGAAAAGCTTGGGACTATGCACTGTGTGAACAGAAAATGCCTACGTATGTGCATAGACACACATGTAGGAAATGTTATTTTCTATATCTATGCATTAAAGACAAATTCTGATGGTTGATGCTACACACCCCAGAGCATTTATTTTCTCGGGTTTTGTGTTTGCAGAAACTCGGGCACAATATTATTGACTTTTATCTTTGATTCAGCCAAAGGAAAAAAAATATACATTGCGATGTTAATGGTGGTTTATGTGCTTGCACGGGCAAACATATTTGAAAGCATACATACGCTGTTTGCTTGAGTGTGTACCATGCCCTGTGCATAAACTTTAAGTCAGTTGTCGCCCAGTTATCAATTAGTTCAGGTTGACAGATGCTGTCATATATTCAACGTGGATAGAGTTAACGGAGATTAAGTTTCAAATTACCAGACACTGAAACACAACTACTGCTACACTATGGGCAACCGTTTTAGGTGATTAAGAGCCTTCTCTTTCTCTCAAAGAGAATTTTAAAATAAAATTATTGTTCCTAAAAATGAAAAGGTCCACTGGACTCATTTTTTTCCACTTGAATTTCTGCCAAAATCATTCAAATGTTTGTGATTTCCTTTCTCTTCTGTACATTTTTTGATTCAGGCAACTGTGGAATTTCCTGTTTTGTTTTTTTGCTTTGCTAGAGGAACTAAATCAACCAGCAATCAAGGTCACTGCAGAAAACCAAACTTTCAGTAAAATTTTAACAAAACCATGACCTCCCTGTGTCTGCTTTTTCTCTGACCTCTGACTTAATATTTGTGGTTTTGGTGCTCTAGTCTTTTCCAGAGTCTGCATTTTCACTCATCTTCATGTTTCTTTCCCTCTCCCCTCAGTTCTGTGTTTGCTTTATGGTGGTCACTCTTTTGATTTTTCTTTCACCTGTTTTTTTTCTCTTGAAACTTTTTTCCCTCCTTTTTGTTTCTTGGTCAACAGGTCCTAGTTCTGTCTCATTCCATCTCTATTCCCTTTTGCCTCCTCTGTCCCCACAGCCCCCTTGGCCGCAGCCACAAGCGCTGGGCTGTCTGGTTCCCAAGTGCCGGTCGCTGGGCATGACTGGGGAGGGCTTTGTCAAGAGGTCTGACGCTGCCCCTGTGCTTTTCCCTGTCACCGCACACAGTGCGTACCGGGAGGAGCTGTAAGTCATCCCCCCACCCCAGGGACATCCCTGGCCAGGTGAGGCAGGGGACCAGCTGCAGGGAGTGAGGGGGTGATAACTGGAGAGGGAGGCTCATGTGTTGCAGAGTAAATTCTTCCTCACCTCTGTGAAGGCCAGCAGCCCCAGGTCTTTGCCTTTTCTTGGG
The DNA here is from genome assembly GCA_000699545.1 of Podiceps cristatus. Lineage (NCBI taxonomy): Eukaryota > Metazoa > Chordata > Aves > Podicipediformes > Podicipedidae > Podiceps > Podiceps cristatus. The sequence goes on from KL274601.1 coordinate 22,849, forward strand.
GGCTGCAGAGTCCCATCCCTGTTTCCTGCCTGTGAGGGAGCCACCCTTGTCCTGCCAGGCTGACAGCAATTGGGCCTTGTTGTCCACATCGAGCCCCGTTTCCGTTGGCAGGGAGCAATGCCTGTGTGAGGAATGTATATTTTATTCATTAACTGCTGTCCTTATTTGAACACCTTTGTCAAAGGCAGACCCTGTACTTTTAATGTACTTCTGATTGTTCCTTGGTGAGTACTCATGCACTGAAATTTTATTAAAATTGTGTGACTTTGATTCTCCAAACATTTGCAGCTATCATTGATACAACTGTCACAGAAATCGCTGGGTGAGCAGATTTGAAATTAGTTCAGAGTTGTTTTTATTTTTGATTTGTGCATGATTCCAGGTCAGTTTCAGGTTAAAACAAACAAACAAAGCCCCACCAAAACCACAAAACCATCAGCTTTTTCTGTAGCTATTGAGATCTATTTTTCCATAACTGTTACTTTTGTTGCTGTCTGTAGCATTCCACTAATCTATAATTTACCAAGCCTGTAATGAGGTAGTTGTGTTTATTGTAGGAGTTTACACAGATCTTTGCTGTGTTCAGACTGCTTGGGAGGAGGGACTGGACAATCAGCCTGTTGGTAGTTCAGTGGTAGGCATAGGGACCCCTGGATGTGAGGATGCTGTGAGCTCAGACTCTAGCTGTGCCACACCATTAATCTTTGTAAAAGTGAAAGGCTTGTGATTGTGTTTGGTAGGAAGAGCTGCAGAGCAGGCAGGTGAGGTACGTCTCTTAAGTTGTGTGGTAGAATGCTTGAAAAGTAAGAATATGTTTATGTCTTTATTTTCTTGGCATCTGTTTTTCTCTGCTGTTTTCTTCTCGTTCCACAGGACCTTCCATGAAAGGTGCAATCGTGGGAGGAATGGGTGGGTTAGAACTAGTTTTAGTTGCACTTGGCCTCCAGCTCTTCCTGCAGATACGCTGCTCCTGCTCTTCTTGCTTGGCTTTGTAGCATCTTGGAACTGCAGTGTGATAGCCAGTCCATTTTCTTCCTCGGTGGCAATGGAGCCAGTCTTTGAAAATTCCCTTTGCTCCAGTTAGATCTTTAGTTAAATCGGAAAGCAAATGGGAATGTCCCTCTTATGAGGTTTCCATAGCTCCAAAAATCCTTACTTTAATTTCATCTTGAACCTCAAACAGATCAGACATCTCTTCCACTTGCAACTCTACACGCAGTGGAAAGGCTACTGGTTTTTGATGAGCAAGTATGCAGAAGCTCGGTGAAGATGAGTTAGGGAAGCGGATCTGCTTTTTTTGAGTGGAGTGAATTGATGCTAGGGTGGAGGGGCTTGCAAATACAAGTATCTGTGTATGTCACCCCTTTTTAAAACAGATTTTAAAATTGCCTCCCATTATGTGCTCTGAAATCTACTGTTTTTCTCTATCCCTACAATAAAAATTACATTTATGGTAAGTGCTGGAAAGTGTATTATTAGTTCTCTTCCTACTCCATAGAAATTATTTGGCTCTTACCCTCATCAGTGGGATATAAGAACACTGTATTATAATAATAATAATAATAATGATGATGGCTTACTTATTCATCCTTAAAATGTAGTCCTCCTGTTTGTTTTTAAGGGATTATTCAGAAAATAAGCAGAGGATCTGGGAAAAATGTATTTGCTAACAATATAGCTTTAATGGATGCTTGTCTGCCACTGTTAAAGCAACATTTGGGAGGGGGAAAACCTTGAAATGTTTTCAATTCATTACTAGCTGTTAGGCAGGCTTTACTTGGGTGAAAAAAAATCTGAATCTGGAGATTTACGCCAACGGTAGAATGTCCACATTTTCATATGCTTGCAGTAATTCTGTATCATCTGGTTTAGTTGTTCATAGTATTCTCAAGTGTTTTTTGCATTAAAACTGCTGACAAGCATATATATCAGTTGCTTTCTTTGTTGGAGCTAAAATGCATATATACTCTGAGGACACACGTGCCTTTTAAGATCCTGTCTGCTTCATAAGAAGGACATGCCCAGCTCTTACTTGTTAGCATTCCATACAAAATTGTGTGCGCTGTCTTCTGCCTGCTATACCCCCCCTTTCTCGGCATCCGTGGTTCGCGTACTGGGCATGCTGGTGACTGCTGGTACAGTGTCTGAAGGAAATGCTGGTTTGATACACCGTGACATTTATTCCAGAAATCTGGGTAGGGAAGTGAGTGTGCAGGCCTTGAAATGTCACTCTTTGGGAGATTTGTTTTTCTCATCAAGGACAACTTGCTTTGCTTGCTATCTTTTTTTCTTTCTTTTTTTCTTTTTTTTTCTTTAGTTTGACAAGGATAATGCAGACAATTCTCATTGCAGCTTGCAATATGTATCTTCTTGTCACAAGCAGATGTTGCAGCAGAATAGGGTGATGGGTATGATGTTGGTCTGGCTGTTCTACTGAATTGTCAAATCACGAACAAGTTATTTCAGTGCCTCTGCTTTTGAGTTACCTGCTCATTCCCCTGGACCACCCTAGAAAGGAAAACTCCCCCCTCTCCCTCTCACCTGCAGTAGCTCTGACCCAGAGGGACGGGCTGTCGGGCACAGATTTCCTCCCGCCATGCTGCTTGCACTCCGGAGCGACAGGGACGCTTGGCTCCGGCTCCATGCCACAGAGCTCAGCACCTTTGAACCTGGCGATAGGTACATCGTGTTGAAATGCCACAAATCTATGAAATTACAGATGTTGCTCTGGTTTAGGCCGTGTGAATGCTGCATAATAAGTAAGGTGTGTTTGCTGTTTAATTAAGCTCTAGGATAGGCCATGGGGGTATCTGCCAGCAGAGGGATTCCCCCTCTAACATCATGTGGCTGTGGGAGCCGGTCAGTTCTCTCTTTACTCTCTCTGGCAGAGCTTGTTGCAGGTGAGGAGTCACCACAGCAGCCTGGGAGCATTTACCTGTCACTGCAGTTTAACTGAAGCCGTGGTCCAACAGCTCCTTCGTCGTTCAGAACCTCATAGGGTTGACCCAAAGCCCCTAAAGCCTCGGGATCCTTTCCCGTGGCCTCGGTGTGTTTTGCACTGGGTCTCTGCTGAGAGTGAGTTTGGGGAAACTGCCATCCGTACTGCTCTCCCTTCCTGAACAAGGGCAGCAGTTTGACAGCACACCCTTTTGGTTTTGTTTGGCGATGCCCATTGCGTAAACTTCCTTTGTCTGTGGCTGCTCGGCAGACAGTATAATTTATCCTAGTTTAATGTGAGGTATTAAGCCTTTTGTGCAAATCTGACAGTTCCCTTTCAGATAGGACCAATGTTTTGTAAGAAGAAAGGCGACAAAGTAAAGATCGTTACATATGTTGTCCTTCCTGCTGTGTTTTAACTAAACACCATCTGCTGAAGGGCTGAATCCCCTTTGGAGGGACATCATTCTCCTGTTGTCAACAGAAGCACTTCTGAAAAACATTTTTTTGTTTTAAAGTGGAGAGTTGCATTTGGATAGTCTTTAAAGGAATTCTGTGTAGTTGAAATAACACCTGTTTTGGGAAATACTTTATATTGTCAGTTGCTATTTTGAGGGTTTATGGTGTACTAGGCACTATAGAATAGATAAGGAGAATAACAGTAGTTTGAAAATCCAACAGTAGGGATATTAAATAGCTCTGTAAGTATGTGCTGGTCCTTTACGTCCAGAATTTGAGAGGGATCCCCTCATTTTGAACACCTGAATTGGCTAATCTTTTTTGCGTCTGGATCACTTCTATTTAAACTTCTGTTTAAGTGTCTGGAACAAGTAACAACAATGGATTGTAAAAGCTGGATGAAAAAAAGGCACCAAAAAGCAAGCTGCTTCTGAAAGTGCTAGCATTAACTGCTTGGAAATAATAGAAAGGTATCATGCTGGATTGTTAGGCTTTATCAATTACTTGTAAACAACATTAAGGACTCGGAGCTGAGGAATCAAAGTATTTTTCTTTTACCACTTTTTTTTTAAATACAAAAGAGGCATCTCTGTCTAGCTAGCAAAATACTTTCAAGCTTCCACTTGATGTGTTAGGAGAAAATATCACTTCAGCCCCTGATTACTGCCTGTGTGCTAATGCTTAACAGGTTATTTCAGTAACATGCATGTTAAATTCATATTCTGTATTTGTTGTTGATGGACTAGCGGTAACAATTGTGAGTTCTCTTGAGAGTGGACTCTCAGATGTTCTTGGGGTCTGTTCTGTCCACTGGCTGTTTTAATAGCTGAGTAGAAATGCTAATTATGCCAACTTTTCAGATTGCAACGAAATGATGGCTCAAGTTCACAGCACAAGTAGTCTGTGGAGCAGGCCAGGAACTTTTAGAATTGTCTTGCTGCTCAGAGATTACCTGGAGGTTACAGTGAATCCCTTTTTATTAGAAAGGTACAAAACCCCCCTGAACTCTTGTGCTTCTAAATAAATCCCCCGGCCTCAGTGGGGATGTCTGTGAGAGTAAGGACTGGGTAGAACTGGAGGGCCTGGGGACAAGAGGTGATTGACCATATCACAATTGGGGTCAGCAAAGTCAAATAAGGAAATGAAAGAGAGTGAGAAATGTCTGATACTGCAGGCATGCTGACTGCCAACGTTAAGCAGAGCAGTCCTGAAAAGGAATTTAGTAATTTGCTTTGCCGGATTTGAGATCCCAGTATTTTGCAGTACTGGAAATGTGAGTGTTTAGTGCCTGAACCGCAGTGTTTTTGGAGGAAAGATGAACTACCTGTACCCACTGAAGACTTTTGATGGGACCTTTGTTATAATGACTATAACAAGGCTAAGGTTTGATGGCACATCTTCTACTTCCAAACTTCTGGGCTAATTCTTGGCTGCATTTATTCTTGTTTGACCTTCTGAAGTCTAGAGGAGGTGGCTTTGGCTTTTTGCTTTTGTGTCAGCACTAGTAAATACAGCATCTCTAAAACTTCTTGAATTCTGCCGAGTTCAACAGAATATTTTAAGCACAAGGAATTAGAAAAATCACTGATATGCTTAAAGCATTCTGCCATTAAAAAAACCCCAAAACTATTTGGAGACCATTTGGGTGCATTTTGTTTAGCTTGAAAGATGACACTAAGGACTTCCTAGTACTTGATACAGTTTTGGGGGAAAAACATGTAGGAAGACATATTGCATTCCAGAAAACTCTGGAAACAATTACATAGGTTATATTTAATAATTGTTTATAAACAGGTATTGTCTCAGTTCCAAACTTGCATCTAAATTGTTAGCTTGCAGCATTATAGTGCCTGATAGTAAAAGAAATGGAGATGAGCTTGATTTAGATTTGGTGTTTTATTGTGATACAATAGATGAGATGCCTGTTGCTAAAATGTTGAAGCAATAAGGTTCTCAAGGTCTTTGAAAATAAAACTGTAAGGGAGAGTTTATAAGGAAAAGCTGTGTGAATGACTTATATTCATGGTCAAAACTTGGGAAAACGTCTATTTTTTTTTTCTTTCTAGTACTCCTTTATAGCACTTACATTATATTCTGAAGTACTAGTCTGTTATTTGAAAACAGTAACTTTATTATTTTATGGTAAAAATCTTTCACACTTCAGTAGGCAATAACTTTCCCTTTCCCAAATTTCTTTTTTCAACAGTAACCTTTTGCTGCTTATTGCTATCTGTGAGCCTTTGGAACAGCAGAACAAATTCAATAGCACGTATGAAGCACGCTCCAATATTTCCAGCAGTAGTGTTCGTTGTAGTGCACAGCAAGACAGGACAAAAAGATGCACATGAGAGAATTCGTAAGGTGACTTCTGCTAGTGTATTGCCTTTGAAGGTGGCAGATGACCTTTGGAAGGGTGGTCCAAGGTATGAGTGCTTCCATGTTATGAGATTAAATTTTGTATTATAGGTGTATATGGATATGTGGATGGCTAAAAGCTCCTGAGAGGGCTCATCCTCTGCCTGCACTAGCTCTAGAAGAAGGGTGGGACTGTTTAGAGAGATGACTGGCAGAAAAGTTCTTGTGGGACTTGTTTCTGACCATTTAGTTTCCTAAACTGGTTCCCCGGAGGGATATCGGGTGAGCAGTACAGCCAGCACAAAGGCTGGTGTAGCAAAGACAGTGCTTCCTGGCTGAGAAAGGTGACTGGCAGGGGGAGTTTGCAGCCAAGAGAGCATCGGTTGGAGGTGGAAAGGTTTAAGCACGGCTTGTTGAGATACGGCTTTGCAGTACTGGAAATAATGAGTTGCAGGGGGATCTGATCAAAGATAGCGGATATGCCAGAAATCCTGTCGTGATTGAAACAGGGCTCCCAGTTTGTGCACCTGCTACTGATGGAACTTTGCATACCCATCAAACGGACAGCACTTAAATATCAGGTTGGTTCCTGCCTTTGCATTAAAGAGTAAGTTGTATCCCTGTCTTATGTCAAAAGCTCATGTCTGGTTCTGCGTAGAAGGAACATGTTCCCCAGTGCTTCTGCTATTGAACAGAAAAATCCAATGGATATGTGAAACTAAGTGCAAAGAAGAGAAATCTTTAGACTGACTTTGGTTAGATTTGAGCACTTAAATATCAGGTTGGTTCCTGCCTTTGCATTAAAGAGTAAGTTGTATCCCTGTCTTATGTCAAAAGCTCATGTCTGGTTCTGCGTAGAAGGAACATGTTCCCCAGTGCTTCTGCTATTGAACAGAAAAATCCAATGGATATGTGAAACTAAGTGCAAAGAAGAGAAATCTTTAGACTGACTTTGGTTAGATTTGAATTGAATCCAATAATATGGAAAAAAATGGTGTGCTGGTAAATTAAAAGTTGATCTCCAAATAGTTCTTGTGTAATCAGCATCAGGCAAAAGGGAATTAAAATCCAAATTCGACAGTAACATACTTCTCATACAGAAAAGTTATTCCTTGATATTTTAGGGTATAAACACATGAGCTGATTTCTGGAATCCTCACACAATCAAAATACAGGGCTATGTATGCATGGAAGGCTACGAGTCTGGTCCCAGCTCCAAACTTCAGTAAATCACAGATTAAATTGAGGTGTGTTTTCTGAATTTAGTTCCACTTATGGAACTTCTGCTGTCTTTAAATTCCCCATCTTCGGCTGGGAGTTCTGTTACAGCAAGAAATGGATGAAAGTGGGAAGCCAGAGGACAACATGCAACTAAGGAGGCATGGACACCTTCCCGACCCTCTTCAGAAAGCTCAGTCTTGTCTGGTATAATTTGGCCTTATGAAACTGAATCAAAAGCATTTTCTAGTTCTAGTAGGGTGAAAGAGATTTTGGTTGCCATATCCAGAAAACACTAGGATGAGTTTACAGGCTTCGGGTGCTGATGCTAAATGGTGATGGCTTCCCTTTGCATGGTGGACCTGTCATGGGAACTCTTAGTCCCTTCTGTGCTGTGTCATACCAAAAAATGCTTATGGTATTGCTCCTGGCTGGTGATCTCTCCCTTCAGGCAGGGACTAAAGCAGTAGCTTTTGAAGATCTTGTAGCAGAGGCCTTGCACTTGCCTCAGCAAGGTAATTAAGGTCCTGACTCTCCTAGACTGGGAGAAATTAGGAGCTTAAATGCTCTGAGTCGGTGCCAAGTGCTTTGTGATGCAAATCTAGGTTGTTCATCTGAGAGGAGCCTGGTGGATTTTGGAGTGGAAAATGCTGACTGGCTTATCAAGCAGGCTGAATGTCACTCAGAAATTACACTTCCACTTACTAGCTTGGCCAAACTTGTGTACGGTAGGCTGTTGTACAGCTTTTGAGAACTACAGTAAACAGAAGGACCCTGCAAAGTCCCTCTAAGCCCTTTGCAGGTAAAGTTTTTCTTTGCCGTATCATCAGAAAATGCTGTGTAAGAGAATACTTGCACCTGTTGTATCTCCCATAATTATCCTGAACTCAGCACTGGATTTTGTGTTCCTATTTTTAAAAGCCATCTTCCTAAATACATGTAGATAATCTTCCCTTTGGAAGAGTAAGTGCAGGATTAGGGAAGCCCGGTGAACTTGGCATGCCTTGTATCAGCTGAGAGAGTGAAAGGAGGAAGATAAGAGAACTGAATAAATTAGCATGGGTTTTTTTTTTTGTGTGCAGGATACTGACTTGCAAATATGGCAATGGCAGAGGGAAAACTCTCTTTTTAAGTCTCTTTCATGTAATACAAATCACCTGAGGGACAGTTGGAATCTTTTCTAAAGGAATTTATTTTATCTTTCCTTTAAGATGGAATAGTTAACTAAAGGAAAATGCTCTTGGCTTGCAAGCATTTGAAATTAGTGTCTACGAAAATAGACAGCAAAGCAGGGATATGGCAACCAGGATTCTGCATACTGATTGCCAGGTTTGGGGTCCATTTATAGAAGCTGGCAGCCTTGCACAAAGAAAAGAGCCAAGTAGTTGGTTACAGCTTTTGAGAAAGTAGAGAAAGCAAAGAGAGGAAAAAGCCATACAGAGCTCCTGTTTGGATATACTATGTATGATTAGACTGAGGTTTATAAACCTCGGGGCCATGTCCTGCACTTCACACGAGTCACGCTCAGCAGGACAGAGTTACCCTCAGAACGTATGGGGAGGGCTGTGAGAAGTTGGCTGTCGGTCGTTTACCTGCTGTATCAGTCCTGGAGCCAGCTGGGGACCGCTTCAGTCTACAGTGCAGGAGCCCAGCCAGTAGCTAAAGCACTTGCTGGCTGTCAAAGCAAGAAGGCCATGAGTAGTAGTGAAGGTTGTGCTGGCTACATGTAGAAAGATACTACGCCTCGTAGGAAAAAGCCTACAGCAAACCCATCCAACAGCTACTTTGCAGTATCTGAATGGCTCAGCAGAAAATACACACACCATCTGAGCAGCAGGATGAGTATGTTTGGACAAAGAAGGGGGGGGGCAAAAAAAGTTAAAACTTAATGTTCCTCCTACCCCACAATCTTTTTTTTTTTTAAATATGTCTTCAGTAGAAATACACTGCAGGGCTTGTCTGTGCTTAAACTTGCCTGGTTTAATTAAACTGATCATTTAAATCGGTGTTAATACTCCAAGTGTGTGCATGTATCATTTTGTGCTTCTTCGTATGAGTTTTCTGTGCCCTTGTAAGCCACAGAGCAGATTTAACTGGATTGGCGAGTATTGCCAAATGTATTTGGAGAGTCCAAATTAGGAAAGCCGGTGACCAGCCTTTCACATTATTTTACTTATTTGTGTAAATGTTCTGTTTTGGGAAGACATATTGTGCTGACAATTCATTTGGGATTATTCATGACTGCGTAGAGGTTCGGTCTGAAACAGTGTAAGCAGTAGGAAGTCTTGTTCCCTGTCTTCATCTTTGAGTCTTTCTTGATTCCCATTTGGCCTTTGGGAACCAGGTGAAGATACTAGACTGGAATTCCTGGGAGGAGGAGTTGCTTGCTGTTTGCCTTTCTGTAGTCTGTGTGTATATAAAGCAAAGCAGTCTAGAATATGTCATTGATTTCTCCTCCAGCATGAGACTGATGGCAAGACTGCAGATGTTGGCTGCTCCTTGGCAAAATATTGATAATGACGTCAGGATACCCCCCCTCATTTATACATATATTAAAAAAAGTCAGAAAGGGGTAGCTATATTAAATTACATGGCTTTTAAGAGAGAAAAGCAGTAATGAATCTTAATAAATGATGCAAAACTCTTCTAAAAGGATATTAGCTTAAAAATATAAAAGGGCAAAAGTGTATACTATCTCAATGCTAAGGTTTGAGTGTGAATCCTTATTAGAATAAATGTTTAGCCAGAGCAAGAAACTTCTAAGTTGCAGTATCATCACTTAAGAACAAATAAAGATAACATGAAAAAGTATTTAAGCCAGCCCTCATCACTTGTGTATCTTTATAAAGGAGATACTTGCATATGCAACAATATGCGTGTTCTGCCTGCTTGTTGTACCTAATGTACCATGCATTGGTGTACCTAATGTTAACTAACAAAAGTAAGAATGTTTTATAATTCGGTTACAAAGTGGCAGATGCACTGCAGGACGTGCTGGGTGTAGCCATGTAGTAGGACAGATGAAAGCAAGCAGTAGCAGAAAATGACTGTATCTGGGTACATGAGTGATATGAGCAGAATCATTTGCCTCTGCTTGTTATATATTTAATGAGCATTTCAGGAGGGAAATTGAGAGGAAAGCAGCTGTGAAATGTCTCTTTACTTTCTTTTCTAAAATGAACTAACTCAGGTTCTAGACCTGGGTTGGTCTGCCACTGCTACAAAGAACCATCACTTTTCTTGTGATTAAAGAAAATCACCAGTAAAGCGACGATCCGTAGGAGGTGTCGGCAGACAGTCAAGTAGTCACCGTTCTCTGCTGCGAAAAGGGGCGCCACGTTTCGTTTCCACACAAGGTAACTCTGTACCCAGGCTATCTCGGTACACGCAGGACTTGGAGCAGACCCCAGCCTAGGTCATGGAATGCAGAAAACAGCTGTTTTGCCTATAAATAAACCAAGAGCCTCTTCTCATATGAGACTTTTTTAAGAGATATGCTATAGAAATGAATTGTTACTTCAACTACTGGTGTTTAAAGTTAGAGTATGCGGTAGTAATAGGATTCGCATTCTAACGTATGAAAGTCTCACTGAGATCAGGTTTCAGTCTTATCATATCACTATCACGTTATAGCAAAACCACTTGTGCTGCAAGAGTTAAGCCTGTCAGCCTTTCTTTTTCTAGTCCCCAGAGTGCCAGAGGTTTATATCTTGGGTAGAAAACAAAACTCCACTGGATCTAGTCAGAAACATCTCCATGCACCAGTGATTATTTTGTTATTTCAATCTGTCAAATGTTTGTTTTTTGGGGTTTTTTTTTAATAATTTAACAAAGAGGTTTACTGTGGGGAAAAATGTTTATTTGATCTCCTGGACTGTTTGGTTTTCTCTCTTTTGGCTTTGGTTTCGGTTGTTTGGTTTTGTGGGGGGGTTGTTTGTCTGGTGTTGTAGGGGTTTTTTGTTGTTTTGTGGGCTGTTGGTTTTTTTCCTCTTTTCTTTTTTTCCTTTTTTGTGTGAATCCACAGGGAAACAGCAGTAGGAATTCCACTGATCTTGTCAGCTGGCTCAGCCCCTGGTGACAGCTTGTCAGTGACCGGCTAGTTCGGGTGGTTCTGCTCAGCCCTTGGGTACTTGCACTCTATACTATTGCCAGGTAACTACATGCAATTAAGTGATGTGAGTATCTGTCATACAGTGGGCTACTGGGGCAGTAAAGGGGAAAAACCCGTTGGGCAGGTGACTAGCACCCTGAAGTTGTAGCACCTGTTTAGTGGACATAAAGGAAGCGTTTCATTAGCCCCAAAACGAAAGGCCAACACTTTTCCCTCACGCTTGATGATATTCACTCGTTATCAGACAGAGCAGCCCGCACTTCACTGTACTAGTGGAAAACTCGCGGTTGTCCTCATCCCGGAACAAAAGCAGGAGCTCTGAATTGGGAGGGTATTTGCTGGACTCCAAAGTGGCTCTGTCCCAGCCTTGCTGAACCTGAGTGCGCTGGGGCAAGAGAAGAACCAAAGTCACCCATGGTGTCAGATGCGCCCGACGCTGCCTTTGCCCGACAGCCCTGGGACTGCAGCGACTGCTGCCGGAGGCGGGCAGCAGCCAGGTCCCAGCACCAGCGATACCAAACACTTCTGGCTTCCTTTTAAGGGGCTGGCTTGGGGCCATAGTTTGACTTTATGTCATCTCATCTCCCGATTGCCTGGCTTGGAGGGCGGGGAGAAGCTTTTAACCCTGAGCGTTTCTGTCCAGTCTCCTGAGTGGCAGCTGGAGCAATTGGAGCCTAAGGAGAGCACAGCTCCTTTTAAAGGAGCCTGTTACCCAGTTTCAGAGATAAGGCACAACTCCTTTCTTCAAAGGAGCTCTGTACCCGTTCAGCCTTTCTCTCCTGTCTTCACTCTGAAGTGTAAATGCCCCATCTTCTGAACAGGACTGCTGATCCCAAAAATGGAAAAAAAAAAGTTTGAATTACATTTAATAGGCCTTGGCATCCTTGTAGCTGTGTTGTTATTTCTGAGATTTGGCATTCACTTGGAGGAAAATTTGGGAACTGTAATCCAATTCTTCCTTCTCTGTCTTAAAAAAAAAAAAAAAAAATCCACAGTTGGTATTTTTTTCATTTTAAAAAAAAAAAAACCCAACCAACCAACCAAAAAAAAAAACCAAACAGAAAACAAACCCCCCAAAAAAAACAGACAGACAAAAAAACCCCAAAACAAACCAAAAAACCCCACCAAACACTAAAGTAACTTAACCATAGTGGCTGTGCACCTAACCAAGTTGTCAGTGACAGTCATGTAGCAACCCCCTGTAGTAAGCAGCCTCCCTGGTTACCCCTGTTGCTGCAGCAGCGGCAGGCATGTCCCAGTCCTGTACAACACAGGCAGCCCTAGCCAGGTTTTAGTTCTGAATTATTATGCTAATAGCTCAAAAAAAGTTTCTTTAAGCTTTTCTTCTTGGTTTAGCCTATCAATTAGTTCTCAGAAAGCAGCTTACATGCTAGCAGTCTTGTCTTCAGGGGTGCGATTTTTATTTGTTAACAGAATGTTTAGTCCATTATTTCTCTGACAAAAGAACCCCTCCCCTTCTCTGATATGACCTCTCTATGTCAGAGTTGTTAATGAAAGTACTTTTCTGGTTACGGGTCTTCTGCGTTGCTTAAAAAGGGTTTTTCAAATAGTAGAAACTCCTTCCAATAAGGAGAGGACAAAATAGGCCAAATTTCTCATGGCCCATTTTGCTGTGGGGAGGGGGAATTGCTTAGTTCTGTGCAGCTGGGTCCAGCCAGACTTCTCTCGGGGACAAGTTCCCTGAGCAGACCCTCTGCTGAGGCCACCAGCTGTTGCCTTTCTTGTTTGTTAGTGAGAGGATATTAAATGTTTCCCTGCTGGTCCCTGAACAGAATATATGCATAGTCAAACAGTTAGTAACTGAGGATGGTAGCTAAGGGGGTGAAAGGATGCTCTATTGATAAGGGTAACAGGCATCTGCAGGCCTCTAGGGAAACCTGCCAAAACCTTTTTCTAGTAACTGCGGGGATTATCTAGAGATCGATAATAAAGGCAGTAACTAGGGGAAGGAAAAATACATCTTCAAGGGAAGCCAAATTCTGCAAGTGCTTTCCAAGAGCAATCATGACAGGATTTAGTGTAATTGTAAAGCAAATCAGATTGAGGAAAATTGTTTTAAAAGGCACCCTGAGCTGGCAATAAGGACCATATGTTCTTTCTTATCTCTGCGGAACTATCCTACTTTTTTTAGCGTATTGGCTTACGTGAGTAGCTGTCACAGTCTTGATTTTTAGCATCTACAGATGTATTTGTAGTGAAAAGAATAAGTTGTTCTGAATGAGTATGCTATATCAATCTTTGTCTTTAACCTTATTTCACCTCTACTAGTAGTATGCGTCACCTTATTAATCTGTAACATACAGGAACACGGGGATAAACTTCCTGAAGTCAGTGGAACTCTATCCTTTTATGCCAGAAGTGATTTTTGGCTTGTCATCTGTTGCTCCATGTTCTTCCTAGCAGATGGTCTGTAGTAATGATGTAATCTCTTCTCACGGCACTTAAAAATGCGTTTGGTTTGTGTGTGTCTTAACACTTCATCGTTCCAGAAAAGTGGTAATTGCTATTAATAGTGACATCTTATTTTGTCTGCTATGCTGTTTAAATCAAGAATATCAGCTGTTGAGCAGAGCTCTTTAATTATGTAATTTAACACTGCCTATAAGACTGAATCTGAGTAGGACTTGAGAAACGCTGATTTCTATTTCATTTCTAGGGGCAGGATTTTTACTGGAATTACTTCATTGTAGTGTTTAGGAACACTGGCCTTCAGGCTCCCATCTGTTTGAATTCAATACATAACAAATCGCAAATACTTCTACCTCCTAGTAACTAGTGACCTGAAAGGCATATGCGTAGCCTTTTACACGTCTGCTTCCATAGAGTAACTGGGAGTGTTGGCCTCGTAGCTGCTTTGTAAAAGGTTAGATTTTGGAGGGTGTGGAAGTTAGGTGTCTGCATGCTGTTAAAAATCTGTCAATGATCTCACTTAGCAGGAAAAGGGAATTGTGGGGTTTTTTTGGTTTATTCCTAACTTTGTGCTTAGATTTACCCAATATAACACAACCAAAATCTAAACAAAAAAGTCAATACCAATATCACACGAATCAAATCTAAAAAAAAAAAAAAAAAAAAAAGGCAACTAGAAGTTTGAAGACAAACTGCCATCTTCTAGCTCTGGAGTCTTCCCAGACCTGTGCTGTTAGCACACTTTCTTTCCTTTTTTTCTCCTCCTTCTCTCCACTATTTATTTGAAAGGTTATTAAAGGAAATAAATTTCAACCTTCCCTTAGCCTAATGCTTTACGTTTTGTCTCTTCCCTGGCTTGCTGTATCCCATCCTGCGATAGTATTCTTATCTCCATTTTAACTCACTCCTCATCTGAAATGCTTTTCTGAAGTCCAGACTAATAAAAAAAGTAATTCTCCTAAATACTGGTAATAAAGTAGATCTACTTTAAGACAAATGCCTGATTAGCAGAGAACTGGTCTTTTACAAATCTGGATTGCATTATATCTCATTTTTCATACTAAACTTTGTATCTTTGTTTTTTAAAAAGTACCTTTAGACTTTGCGTGTCATCGGGGATGGGTTAACAGATTCACAGTTAACTGTGTTCTCTTTTCCTTGACTTCTTAAATATAGGTGCAATATTTGCAACTCTTATCATGTGATACTACCCCCAAATTATTTTCACTGTTTACTCACGTATCTGTAACTTTATATGGCAGTTCTTCTAGAAGTCTGGGATGGAGATTGCCCAGCACTTCCGTCTAAAAGCGTTAAGATCTTTAGGTTTTGCTTGTACCCGGGGAGTGGTAATCTCTGTATATGTTCCCACTGTGGCCTTTGTCCCATTTGCCACCATTAATGAATATAGATGGTGATCTATATTGATCCCAAACCTTGGTGTTCCAAGGATTTATTTTAGTTTTGAAACCTGTTCATCTTTGGTCCTACCTAGCTTTATCGCCGCACCCCCCCGTTTTCACGTCTACTTTCCTGGAGTTGGTCTAGTAAAACTGTGAAGAATTTATTCTTGTTGTCTTTTTGGTGTGCTTTGGGAGATCTAATCCATCTTTCCTACTGGGAGGTCTTTTATTATTGCACTTCCTTATCACTTTAAAAAGTAAGCTAAACTGATCAATGTATGGTCAGTATGTCTTTGTGCCTTCTGAATACCTAATATTTATTATTTCCAGTGTAGTTATATGTTCCATTTGGTCTGAACACATTCCTACATTTCTATTCTCTTCTTGTTGAGGACACAAGCTTGCGATAGGAATTTTCATTCAAGGAAACTCCAAGCTTTTCACTTCTGACTGTACAAATTCTTTACCTTATATTCTAAACATGAGGTGCATTGATTTCCTCCTTGATTGCAGAACTGTGCATGATGTACCCTTCATTTAATCTATTCAGATACCTTAATTCCCCATTTAAGGCATAAATTGCACATAGGTCTTTGAAGTCAGACAACTGGACAGAAAATTACAGTTTTACAGGCATAGGAGCGTACCCCTCAGTGTTTGATATAGGTTACTGCTGGCCTGAAGGACATATTTTTAAATATATAAAAGGAAGCCTTAACAATGCATATTTGTTTACTAAAAATGGTGTTGCAGTAAGGTGACCTGCAAGTATGTTTTGAATATGGACTTTGGTGTTTCCCTAATAGCAGGAATTTTAATTAAATGTTAAAGCATTGATTAAGAGGTACTGTTCCTATTAAGAGGTATTATTCTTCGTTCCTGTTCTTTTTCTCTGGAAGGAATTAGTCACATTGTGGTATTTTTCTGAATTAGAAGGTAAAAGCACTGATAAAATCAGTGGATAAAATCAGTTTGCAATCACAGGTAAGTCCTTATTAAAATATATTATCCTGTGCCTGTAAGGCTTATTTGTAATAAGAATGTAGCATTTTCTGCTTTAGTTGCTTAGATTATAAATGCTTGGGAACTATTTTTACACTATGAAGCTCCTAACACAGCTACAGGCTCAGTGGTCATGAGGTGCTTCTGCTATGTAGATGGAATTAATCCTGATCGTTTTGTCATATGCAAATCTTTCCCATACAGCAATGATAATTTGGATTAAGATTGCAGAAGCATCATTTCATTTGGCATCCTTTCTGGGCAGAAGTGAACAGGAGTCCTGCAGAAATACAAGACCTTTTGGGCTATCTTATTTAAGGAAGTAGAACTTGGTTCTTGGATGATGATCCTCTGAAGACTGTGGCAAAACCCTCATTTTCTTCTCTGCAGAAGTGCTCCTTTCCTTGTGCTAGCTAATATTTTTCTAGTAAGTGCTGTGGAAATAGGAAGATAACTTATACTTCTCCACTTCAGTATTCTTAACTCCAAAATGGTTTCCCTAGTGTGCTAATCCTAAAGTTTCTGTTGTGAGCATTACTACTGCCATTGCTTTTTTTTTTTTTTTTTTAAATATGGTTGATCCAATAAGACAAATCCTTGGAAGGGATGCGAAAAGAGTGCAAGTGTCTGGCTCTGTATTCCCTGAAATGATGTTGAACAGCCTTTGTCAATGTCAATGCTTATACACATCTTTTATTATTTCAGCTTCCCTGGAAACTGCTTTTTATCACTTCTTTTGAGTAGGAAGCTACATCTATAAAGTGAAATGGATCAAAAATCAAACTATGAAGACCTCCCTAATTCAAGGTAGTACCTGTCATGTATAATGCAGATATTTTTTTCCTCTTCCTGGCAATATTTTTGTGGCAGATTGTGAAAACTCATATATTCGTGGTAGATAGGTGGCTTTTCCAGGTGAGTTCACCCAGCTTCTATGGGATCTAAAATATTTGATTTTCTTATGAGTAGATCTAAATGAATAGATTTAAATGAATACTCCTCACAATTTTCTTCAACCTCTACTGCTTTTATTTCTAATTGTAAAATATCACAAGTGAAAAGTGAGTTAGGTATGCATTTCTCATACATATAAACGTAGGCGGTACACAAGCATAAGATGTAGTTGCTTCCTGGGTCTGCAAAAGGGCAGCCTTAGAGCCTCTGCTGTTGATTAGAGCTTTCACATGGTGCCACGCAGCTAAAGCTACTATTTTTTTCCTTTGTATTAAGCATAGGCAGCTGCAAAGGTGGCAAAAACCAGAGGCTTCTTACCCTGCTCCATGGGAAATTCTGACTAGAACCAATAGAACCAACCATCAGCTTTGTTAACTCCTGTGGATGGTTACTCAAATCTTCTCTTCTTAGGAAAAATTTCTTTACTGAAAGGGTTGTCAGGTGCTGGAACAGGCTGCCCGGGGAAGCGGTGGAGTCACCATCCCTGGAGGGATTTAAAAGATGGGTGGATGGGGTGCTTGGGGATGTGGTTTAGTGGTGGCCTTGGCAGTGCTGGGTTAACAGTTGGACTCGATCTTAAAGGTTTTTTCCAACCTAAATGATTCTGTGTTTATGACACGACTACTAACTCATTTTTGATTTAAAAAAAAATTGATAGAGTCACCAGCAAGGCAAAAAATGGGATGCCAGAAGGACTCCTAGCATCCTTCCTTTTCTCTACACCTGTGGGGAGTTTGGTCTCTCACCTAAGTAGTGTTCTGAGGCAATGCCTCTTCCTGTCCCAATCTCATCTCTTTAATTGGCCTGTAGCTAGTAAGTAATAGTTTGCCCTTTAAGGGTTTGTTGATGAGGTTATTGTAATTGTGTAATGTTGAACTGGGTATAACATGCTGTCCTTCCCCTGTGTATCGTAAGAAGCGTGACTAGGTTGAAGACAGAAACTGGAAATAACGTTGGGTATTTCTCACCCTGGGTTGGAGACTGCGTTAAATATCAGTTAAAGCCCTTAAATGATGATTTTTAGCATTGCAAAACATTGATGCAATGCTGTGGTGTTACTCTATTGACTCTGATTCTGATAATCCTGTGACAGCATGTATGGAAATAATAGTAGTCCACTTTTTATTTAGGTTAAATTCATTGTGGTTCTGTAGCAGATGTGAGGCTTTCTGGGGAAAAGAAACTTGCTATCTAATGAGTAATACTTTTGTAGTGTCACTCAATCCGTGTAATGTGGCCAGTTCTACAGACAGATGCTTTCATGAGGTTGTATTTTCATTTGTAACTGCAAGTTATTTATGAAGAAAGTCTTTTACTGACTTGCTCAGTAGAAAATCACCTCTGTGGAAAGTATAAATTATGGTTCCATGAGGCATAGTGGATTTTATTATTACTATGCTGATGAAAATCTTTATTGATATTCTGCTATTTCTGTTTTAATTGAAGATAAACTGTGTACTTTCTGCTCAGAAGAATCCAAGGAAAAAAGGGGATACTTGAAAATCCAAATTCAGGAAATGTAAAGCCAAAGTTCTTGCCATTAGCCTAATTGTAATCAAATGGTAGTTGGTAAATACACTTTGTGTCCTTCTGAGAAATAGCAAGCAGGGGCATGCACTGACATGCTGCTTGTGCTACATTTGAAGAGCGCGATTTTGTTCATTTCAGACTGCTCTTTCTGACTTTTGATGGTACAAACTGAAACTTATAAAAGCTCCATAAGACCAAGGTAAACTTGAGGCTGTTAGTCATGAGGAACAAGACTGTATATGAAAAACAAACAAAAAACCCCACAAAAAACTACTGAGTTCTGTTGGTGCTGCTTAATTTTATTTTGTTTTGCTTCTGCAGGCCATCTTCATCTGTTACAAAATCCTAGTGCTTCCCTTATCTTCTCTTCAAAAATAAGAGTTATTTTTCCCTTTTTGCTTTTGTACCTGTCATCTGTGGATATGGAAGATGCTGGTTTTCCTGGAAACAGGAACAGTTGATAGAGGGACTAGCAGGCAGAGAAGGGAGAGGAAAGAGGGAGACCTGTACTTTGAACTCTATTTTCTGTGAGAAATAGTTTCAGGAGACCTTTGGCCATGCTCTCTAATATTTTTTTTCGATATAGAGGCATTTGCGCTTCTGTGGCTCTAAGTAATGTCCAGTCATAAGGGAGGCATTTTGAACATTTGTGTTACCTAGAGGGGAGAATCCACTCCCTGCCTTGTGGACTTTTTTCCCCATTAGACTGTAGCATTTATTTCCCCCCCTCCCCAAGAAGGGATACTCATAGTTCAATGGTGCAGGGATCGTGTCGAGGGCATGATGAAATGAAGTTGCACACACACCTGCTTCTGGGTGAACAGGTATTAGTGGAAGGTTGGGAAAGCTGAAGAGTTATTTTCAAAAGCATATAGGCAATTGCAGAACACAAGCCTTCCAAATTCTTTAAAAACTCTGCCCTTGACTTTTGTTCCCGATTAAGCCATTTACTTGGTGTATAGATTGTGAACCTGTACGCCACACAAGTCACACAGCTTCTGAGTCTGTTTCTCCATATATAAAAAGGAAAAAAAAAAAGTTTAATTTTTCTTTTACTCTGTGAAAGTGTCTTAGAGAAACAGATACGCTACCTGGGTGAATATCTGTAAAATTCAGTGCTTACAAGTTTTACTTTTGGTAGTACTAGAGAGAGTAAACTGGAGGCCAAATCCAAATTAGTCATCCACTTCAAAGATCCCCTCAGAAACACCCACAGCTGAAGCACTTCAAAGTTCAGGCTGTCCAAACTGCAAAGAGGAAAGAAGGATCCAGAACAAGTATGAGAAATCTGTTTTGCACTCCAGAAGAGACAAGGAGGCCTTGCAGAAAGGATTGTGGAAACTGGAAGCTGAACTGAAAAGATGCAAACATGAGAAACTTCCAGACCGACAGAATGAAGAGGTCTGCTTTCCTAAGGTAAGTCTTCTACCTTTCAGCTGTAGAGGATTGTGCTTTTTCATTTCCTGTGCTTGTTGTCAGTGTACATTAGAGTGCGTTTCATGACGGAGGGAATTCTACATGTAAATGGCTACGTTCAGTTCTACATGGAATTATTCATCCCTTCTATAAGAAGCCATTCCCTCTGCATGTAGTTATGTCTAGCTCTTGTCTATGACAACCACATCTTTTCTAATTATTTCTGAGACAAGGCAAAGGGATAAGAAATTATGGTATTGATAGTATGAATTATGTCTGGGTATTTTATTTTGCTCTTTAATGGATACTCTCGAAGAATTCACCTCAGCACTGTCAACATTTTCACTTCTCAATGATAAATGGTAACAAAAGACTCATATTTCATTTTTTGTTTGGTTTGCTGGTGAAACTGATTATGTGGAGTAATACCGCCAATCTTGTGTCATGCTGTAAAACCCATCTTAAAGCATTTTTCAAGGTATAGGTGAGATGCAAAGTAGATATTCCTTCATGGACTGTATGCTTTTTACACTGTTAAGAAAATATTTTATCCATAATACTAATTCTTTCTGCCCGGTTGGCATCTTTGAACTTCTCGAAAAGAGAAAAATAAGTAGAAAACTTAAAGCTGAAGCAATATTTCTTTTTGAACTGCCTTTCTCTTCCCACATTCTTGTCCTTGAGCCCCTTGCCAGGAATGGGACCCCCTGCTCACCCTTTGCTGCCACTGCTACCAGCAGATCCAAAAGGACTCCAATTTGTGGGTGGGGTTTTTTTTTTTGAGACTACTCGGTGATATGGACCACAGTGCAAGACACATGGACAACTGGAAGATTTGCATCAAGTGCACTCTGCATCTAAACTGAAATGGTGATGTAGAAGCACTCTCTGATTTGTTTCACTTTTTATGTGCTTCAAGAGCTCGGAGGTCAGTTCAGTTCTCCTGAATGATGCTTTCTGACCATCCTTCAGTGGACGGCCTGCAAGTATGGAACAGGCTCTGGCAGGAGAGCCTGTGCTGCCAGCATGTTCCAGGCCCATCTTGTGAAGACTGCTCTGAGCTCTGAAGGCAGCCGGTCTTCCAGCCCAGTGAGACCCTGCTAACACTGCCCGGGAGATCTGATGCAGACAGTCCTGCCTGTGAATATGAGTGTTCTTGCCTCGCTGCCTGTCCTGGGCAGAAGCTAGATTTCTGGGGGACAATGAAAATCACCCTGTCTCTCCCCCAGAATGGCCTAGTTAGTACTTCTCCATGTGTGAGGCCTTTCTGCCCAGTAATCTCATGGAGTATTGGCAACATGGATTAATATTATTTGCACTTTATGGATGGAGAAGCCAGAAAGCCACTGTCCTGCCACCTGCCAGTGAGTCATGGAGAAGACTGAATCCTGTTTTCCTGCTCAATAGATTCTGTGAGTAGTCTTTTTATTCGCTACTTTAAACTTTGTATACCAGCCCCCTGCTCATTATATGGGGAATTCACAACTCTCACATACCTATTCTTTCCCCCATACCTGTTAGATGCATTCTTAAAAAGAAGGAACAAAAGAACATTTTAAATCCTAAAACACTCTTAATGTCTGGCAGTTAGATAATATTAATTATACATGTATCTGTGTATTTAGAAACTCAATAAAACACTTTTATTTCTCAATGATCCAGAAGAACAGCTTGTTCTGTAAAAGGTGTTTTCTAACTATAGACAGGTATCAATTCCTGTATTGACTGAATTGATTCTTTCCTCTGCTAATGCATCTACTATCCTGCGCCTCCTGATAAGGTGACTCTGACGTGTAACTTTACATCTTTCATAGAGGGGAGGAAGAAAACTGTCTTGTTCACAGTGCTGTCAGTGTACAGCCGCCGCACGTTGGTGCTTTGAAGCAACCAGTTGTTTTCATCATCCTCAAAGTTCCCTGATATCTGTTCACTTAAGTAGCACACCACTCCATATTCTGGTTTTTCCACAGGACAAATCTATTATGAGAATGAAGCAGTGTCTCTTGATAGTCACCACTGTTATTTTTGTCTCTGACCACAGATTTAATTTGTTCAAAAGCTGATGAGCTTTGTTTTTGTGGTGACCCACAGGCTCTCCTTGTCTAGGAAGCGTTTGCCAGAACTGATAATGCCATTGTCCTGGCTTCAGCCAGAGTTAGTTTTGTGTCCAGCAGCTCCTGTGTGTTGGGTTTAGTATGTGAAACATGGTGACAGCATGCTGCTGTTGGTGGTTGCTGCCGAATGTTCAAGGACATTTTGCAGTTTCCCAAGTTTTGCTGATGTGCAGGTGCAAAAACTTGGGAGGGATATGGCCAGAAGAGTTGATCCCAACTGGCTGAAGGAGGGTGTTCCATACCGTAGATGGCATGGCCAGTGTAAGGGAGGGTCGGCCATTGGCCTCCCTTCTCTTCTGGTTCCTTGTTCAGTTTGTGGTTCTGTTCATGTTGTCTTCTTGTTACCTTTGATTTAGTTTTTCATTTGTTTGGGTTTTTTCGGGTTTTGGTTTGTGGGGTTTTGGTGTTTTGTTTTGGTTTTTTTGTTTTGTTGTCTTCAGGCCTGTTTGTTCCTTCATTCAGCTGTTTGCTCCCTCGTGCTCTCTCTGGAACTTGCTGTTCTGGGATGGCTGCGGGGGAGTATCCCTGCTCCCTGCCTGCTGCTCGGGACGGGCTGTATCAGTCCTCAGGTGGTGAGAAATCATGCATAGTTCATTTTATAATAATAATAATGAACAAGGATAATAGAATATATAATTAATACACTTTTTTCCCCTCTGGAACTGTTTTATCTCAATCCGCAAATTCTCTCTCTCTGATTCTCCTGATTCTCCCCACTGCACAGGGGATTGGGGGGGTGGGGAGGATGAGCAAGTGGCTGTGTGGCCCAGTTCCCATCTGGGGTTAAACCATGACAGCCCTTAAGCAGCTGGGAGGGATTCAAGGGGAGGTGACCTCTAGTCTTCATGTTGCTATTGCTTCTTAAGGGAGTGGTTTGAGTGAGTGTTAAGTCAGTCCTGGATTTTTAAACATAGGCTTACAGCTTTATTTTAAAGGAATTACAGTGGTTCGAAGATACTTTTAAATCATCATAGCGGGAAGATCCAGCATCATAGTCTTAAGATGATACAGGAAATGAGTACACCTTTTGGCCAGAACATTCCCCTACGGCGCTGGGGAATAGGGAAATTAGGAAGGAATGCTACTGGAGAGACAAGAGAGCTAGTGAAGAGCTAGAGTCTCCAGTGACCTGCAGTTGAGAGATGTAGAGGAGCCTGGGCATGAAACTTTCCCGCATATCTGGAGAATGATAGGTCTCTTGTATTCTGAACAGCTGGAAAAGAGGCGAAGCGCTCAGCCTTATGGCATGATGCGTGCTGTGTCTGCCAACAGCTTCCTTCTTCAGAATGTAATTAGCCCGGACTTGGACAGAGCCAGGAATGGGGAAACTTATATGTGATTTGATTACTATTAATGGCTTTGCTAAAGAAGAGTTCTACATGTTGACAAGATAACGCACAGCTTTAATATAACCGATTTCTAGAGCTGGCCAGGATTCTGGTGTCTTGTGGAAAATGCCCAGCCATAACATTCATTTCCATTGTTTAAAATTACTCCTGAGAGAGATGTGGGTGAAATCCTGGTCTCTCTCTCAGTCAAAGCACCTAATTCTCTTACAAGGACCTGGCCTGCCACCTCACTTTTTCAAATAAGCGCTCAGACTCTTGAGGCTGAGCAGAGAACATTGAAGCTGTTGTTCAGAATGAGCACGGAGCATGTTGTGTCTTTTCCCCCTACACAGGGCAGCTTGTTAATTAAAATGGAGGACTCAAGAGCCTGTCTGGAAGCAGCTCAGGATGGAAAAGCGGAGCAAACCCAGAGGACCAATGTGAAGCACAGCAAGCTGTTTTTTTTTTTTTAAATGGAAGAGTTAAATTCCAAGCTTAAAAGGACAAGGAAAGGGAAAAAAGAGGAATCTTGATTCTGGAGAAGGTGCTTATCAAAAGGAAATGTGGATGTGTTGATGTATGTATGACAGCGTACAGCAGTTTTCTTTCCCGTTCCTAAGCTTACTCTGAAGTGGTTTAACTTTTGAAATACATAAAAGAAGGGTGTATTGTTGCTTGTTTCCTGTGTTAGGAGAGATGAAAAAAGAAGAGAAGGCAGGTTTTGCACCATTGAAGTTGGGGGCACAAGCTTTCCCTTAATGTCCATTGGTAACGAATAGAGAGAGAAGTAGCTTTTTAGCTTTGTACAGTGAAAAATAACTAATGTGATCTTTTGGCACTCCTGAGACGAAAGAAGCATTTACCCTCAACGTGAACTTTGTATTTGCTACAGCGTAAAGAGAAACACTATGCTGTTGTTGGTAGTGAAGATATATTCTTCCTGGCAAAACACTGGGGGAAGTAGTTAATACATCTTAACACTTCCGTGTTCTCCAGGGCTGTAAGTTTGCAGGTCACAACACTGCTCTGTGACTAAGGGAAGCAGGATAAATTTTTTTCTTTAGCAAGTCAATTCCTGAATTCTTGCAGTTCCTGTGAAGTCAAAGGTGGAGGTCTTGCTGGGAATAAAAGTGCCTGGAAATGTGCTGCTGAGTGCTTTTCTGCCCCGCACCCTGCTTTTACCAAGCTAGGACTGGTGCCTGATCAGCAGTTGGTTGCCAAACCTGCCCCATTGCAAAATGGATGACTTTAGAGGGTTAAAATGTTGCAACAAGTCACCTTCACTTTCATAACCTGCAGACCACCTCAGTGGTACAGGTATTGTCAGAGTTGTGCGCATAGTCCCTGAAGCAGCTGTGTTAACCTCTAGCAAGTCCCTTGGAATCTGTGGTGCTGGCCCAAACATACAGTGCAAAGCGTAAGTTGCTGCAGTACATTTGCACCAGGGTTTCCTGATTCTACGTGCAGTGAGATGTGGCCTAAAGCGAACCATTGTTATAACAATGACAAAAGATGCTGGGGAAAAAATCACATTATTTCCTTTGGAAAGAAGAGTTCTATTTTTAAGCATTTTTTCCTTGATATTTTTATTTCATTCTACCAGTGTTTATAGTACAGAGTACAATACTTGTTGTTATGGCTGTTCTTTGTGTGACTGGGACATAAGTAGACATTCTGCAACAAAATGTCTGGGATAGAGAGTCCAAAGAGCTTGTGCAGCAGGAGGTTCTAAAACACCTCAGAGGTGTGTGTCCCCACCTCAAAAAAACAAAACCAAACCAACCAACCACAAAAAACCCAAACAAAACAAAGAAAGAAAAACAGAAAACCCTGAAAGACTGTCATAGTTGCCATGTGGAAAATCATTATATCCTTTAGAATGTAGCTTGCATATCTGTTCTGTTAGAATTCTCTTTTTAAAAACGAATACTTTCTTCTTGGAGAATCAGATTTGCCCTAGGATTGAGGGTCTTGATTTTGACTACTAAAAGACATAAAAGAAAATCTGCCATTGGCAATGTTTTTTGTTTCACGGTGGCAAGTTGTTGGCAGGGTTTCTGTTTCAGTTCTCCTGTTCTCCTCTACAGCCAGTGGACCCAAGCAGACCCAGCAGACTGTGGAGCATCCTAATCTTCAGGGAGGCCTTCACACCCGCATTAGGCTACTATTACTGCTGAAAGAGGTTGGTTTTTTGCCTTTTTGCAATTATTCTTATTTTTCCCTTGGAATGGCATAAGTAGCACAGCTAGCAAGGGAGAACAGATCAGGAAACTGAACTGAGTGAAAATTTGTAGAAATTTGGAAGGCTTAAGCCGATCTGAAGAGTGGGGGGAGGTACAAAATCTCCCATTCTGTATTTCCTCTCCCTCACCTTTGTGGAGAGTGAGGGTGCATTTTTTGGGGTGGTGGTTGTCTCCTTCTCTCTAAACTTTAAATGGTTTTGACCAGTGTTAGAAAGGAGGCTGGACTGCTTTCTTACACCTCAAAAAATCATCTAAGGCTTTACGGCAGGACAATGTGAAGAGTTTGCAGTCCTATTGTAGATGAGATGATGTACTGTAGATGTTGCAGAGACACAAACATAGTCTGTTCAGCCCCTTCTGTGGGCACTGGGGCTACATCCAGATGAGGAATTCCAGGGGCACGCTGGTAGAGCACGGTGTACCCTATGTGGCTACTGGCAGAATTGCATTTCACATTAGTTCAAACAAACCCCCCAAAACCTGCGTGCACACACAAAACCCCCCCAAAAAAACCCACCAAACCCTCAGCTATTACCAAACACATCTTTTAGCAACACAGTGTTGCTGGTGAAAA
>KL274603.1:0-39859 GCA_000699545.1 Podiceps cristatus
TGACCTTAAGGGTCTTTTCCAACCTTAACAACCCTATGATCCTATGATCCTATTTGAGTTAGGACATGACATGCAAAATAAAAGACATAAAAAAATTACACACTAGTGGTAAATCAGAAGAAAACTGTGGTATTTTGAAATTGAAAATTTTGACTTATATACCTAGCATTATCCCGATGGCCATGACTTGAGAGTGAGATCAAATGATTCCAAAATAGTTCCTACTTGATAAACATTTAGCTGCCTTAGAATTGGGCCTGTATCATAGGTAGCAGGGAATTCTAGATTGTCACAGCAACCACTGCTCATCACTTCTGAAAATAACACGCCAGCTGTAATTGAAGTAGTAATCTGTATTTTTGGGTAACATCCTTTCCCTTTCAAGAGGTTTTGAGTTCCTAAAGCTATCTGACCAAACCTCAGTAAAACTTCCTCTAAATCAGCACAAAGTTTGCTGACTTATTAAAAGAGAACAAAGATAGTTTCGGTACTAACTGGTCACACTGAATTTTAAAGACCAGATTCTATAATTTTCATGAAAATTTTGCTTTTCAGGTGGATTCTCAACTGTATCATCCAAGAATAAAACCCTACTTAGTGGGTATCCAGACTCTTAAGTACTCACTGACTAATAATCAAATAGAAGCTAAAGCTCTAATAACAGCAAACAAGAAAAGCAAGATGCCAGTTTGAAGAACACTTTACCAAAATATAGTCCTAAACTCTGTTTCTCAAATGGTATGTATTATCCTTTTTAGTCAGAGTATATTTTCAGAGCACCCTGTGGTACTTCACACCTGCCAAAGTTCTGATAGATGTGACAATTTCTTGGATGAGTTTGAACCTCATATACATATATGAAATTTTTATATCTAAAATATTTGTCTCCTTGTAAATGAACTGCTAAATTGAAGGTTACATGATCACAGATTATTTCTTTAATTAAAATTACCAGTGATTTATTGACTATGGATGGATTGATTTTAGGAATTGATTAAATAGCACATTTCAAAGGGAAAAAATAACTTTTTAAAACTAAACCAGAACTCAGCATTTTGAGGTATTTCATTCAGCCAAGTGCATGAAAAATAAACTGATAATATGGTAGATTTACAGTGAAACAATGCAGAAGAATATAGTTTTCAATAATACTGAGCAAAAGTGTCAATGATTGCTGAAATGTTTATGATTACACATTTTTTAATTATATATAACTTTTGTCTGAATGTTATTGGATTAGGCTTATATAGCCAGCCAGTCAAGTGTACCCTCTTTTATTTGACTGAGTTCTATTTTGCTATGTTTCAAAAAAAGAAGCAAAAGTGTTTTCAGATGATGAGAAAGCATAAATTCTTTTTTTCTACTTAAATAAATACAAAATGCCAGCCTCCATGTTTAAAGACACGCTTTGCAAATATCCGCATGAGAATCCTTATTCAGCAACTTACATGATTAAAGCTTTTTGCCTTTGTAAATCCTATGTAAGTGCAAAGGAAGTCAGTCTGACTCCTTCAGTAAGTATACAAGTTCAAAGAATCATAGAATCATAGAATCATAGAATTGGGAAGGGACCTTAAGGATCCAACCCCCCTGCCACGGGCAGAACATCCTCTGCTAGATCTGATTGCCCATAGCCTTATCCAGCCTGGCCTTGACCACTTCCAGGGATGAGGCATCTACAACTTCTCTGGGCAACCTCCTCTTGTGTCTCACCACCCTCATAGTGAAGAATTTCTTCCTAATGTCTAAACTAAATCTACCCTCTTTCAACTTCAGACCATTACCCCTCATTGTATCACTGCACTCCCTGACAAATAGCCCCTCCGCAGCTTTCCTGTAGGCCCTCTTTGGGTACTAGAAGGCCACAATCAGGTCTCCCCGGAACCTTCTCTTCTCCAGGCTGAACAAAAACAGCTCTCTCAGCCTGTCCTGGTGGGAGAGGTGCTCCAGCCCTCGGATCATCTTTGTGGCATTCCTCTGGACTTGCTCTAACATCTCCATGTCCTTCTCGTGCTGAGGGCTCCAGAGCTGGACACTACACTGCACTGCAGGTGGGATCTCACGAGAGCAGAGTAGAGGGGCAGAATCACCTCCCTTGACCTGCTGATTACATTTCTTCAGATGCAGCCCAGGGCACGGTTGGCCTTCTGGGCTGCAAGTGCATGTTGCCAGCTCATATTAAGCTTCTCATCCACCAGCACTCCCAAGTCTTTCTTTGATGCACTTCTTTGAAGTTCTTTGATGCATAGATTTAAATATGTGATCAAAATGAAAGTGTTTTGTTGAAGACAAGCCTTTCCATTGGAAATGGAAAACATTTTCAGAATTCACTGTATGTTGTGAAGCATGAAGGTTTTGAAGGAAATGACAGCAAGAAAATAGAATACCTTGAACATTTTCTTGTATCAAATGATATAGTACATTTGTGTGGTATTTTTCTCCCTTTTCTTATTGTCCATTTCCACTTGTCTTTCCTTTCACTAACAATACCAGACATATTAACACCTCTATTTTTATATATTCAGTTGAGGTAATAACATAATTTGACCTTCATCATCCATGTCTTCCTATAGAACAAAATAATTCTTTTTTAAACTACTATAAAATAAAATCTGCCACACTGTGCTTCTTAATATTCAAAGCAAAGTATGTTTTGAACAGCCAGAATAAATTCTAGTGTTGAACACAAGAGAGTTATTCATGTTGAAAATGTTAAATCAGGAGTTTATAATATTGAAAACATTTTAGATGTGACTGTCCATAGAACAGCTCTGTCATGGACAGTAATATACATATGGAAATACATATTTTGGAAAATAACAGAAGTTTCCAAAATGAAGGCTTCAGACAAACAGATAGGAGCTCAATGGACAACATGCCTTCAAGTTGGGCATGTCTCTGTAATTAGAAACACCCTGGTAGCACTCCAATATCTGTGCTTCAGGGACAGCTTCAGAGGCAAGAATGTCTGATCCAACCAAGCCAATAGTAAAACCCAATAATTTAATCCAGTCTTTCAAAATATTAGTTTTCCTACTTTTTGGTGGGATGCTTCTGTCATTTTAATCAGTTTATTGCAAGAACTCTCATATTTTGCAGGTGTGTGCTGTAATATGCAGACCTCTTGCGAGACACCTATATTATTGAAAGAAGTGGATAGACTGAGCACAAAAATTCTGTTTCTACATGAGGGAGCATTCCTGAGTCATTTCCTTTGGCTTTCGTAGAACTTGACCTTTTCATTAAGACTGCAAAGATATATATGGATCACACATGGAGTATTGTCTTCCTAACTCGCAAGTGGCTAAAAAACAGCTAGTTTTGTCTGTAGTTTGTCACAGTGATTCAAACCAACAGATTGAAAAATAGCTAATTTCTTTTTCTGATGGTGCTCAGAACCTAACCATCAAAACTTTCACACGATGTTCTACTTTTCTTTAACCTTAACATGCTTGTTTTGACGAGCCTTTCCCAAATATGAAATGGAAGTTACATTTCCAAATTTATTTATTTTTATAAAAAATCATTTTTTTTTTTTAAGTCAGGCTTGTGACTTCAAGGGTTATGCTCATAATTTGGAATATGAGTTTCACTGTACTCTGTACTGTACTGTACACTGTACTGTACTCTGATGCTAGGAAAAGCCATAGGCAACAGCAAGAACTAACAGAAGATCTTTTCATATGGAGAAAGACTGGGCAACAAAATAAAATATTTATTATGTAATAGGCAGAAAGAACTGGCATGGGAGCAGAGAGAATAAGATTTTTTTTTTTTTTTTTCATTTGTAGCTGGAATTTTAGAAGAGAGGAAGAGAGGGGACATATTCATTGGTTTTTTTCACACTTGTATTATCCCTGACTTATTCAGTTAGAAAGTATTTTTGAACAGTGTGGCTTTCATTTAAATTTTTGGTAGAAGGCTTGAGGTTTGAGGTACGTAATATAAGCTAGGATTTCTGGTACCAAAGTCTTGCAAAGCAATTTTGACTGCTTACCTACAAGCACCATCTATCTCAAAAAGGCTTGCAAAATCAGTAGAAAACAGCAGTCTTCACAGTTCCAGATTCTAGGTTTCTTTCACCCTTTTTTTGTCTTGTTTAAATACAGTGACTGAATATTACATCAGTAAAGCAGCATCTATTCTCCAGATAATTTTGAATAGAGGTTCCATCTTTACATTATGACATAAATTTAGGCAGAGGAAGGTGAATGTGAGACGGAAGATGACTTGACATATGTAAAAGAGGGAGCAAATAGTGCAAGGTCACGCAATGAGAACAGAGTGCAAGATATGGAAAGACAGGAAAACAATGCAGAATATAGAGCAGAGGTTAGAGATATAGAAGGAACCAAGCAAGTCTAATATGCCAGAAGCCACTCTCTCCTTGGATTGGAGAAGATCCCAGTGTTTTCCAACTCGGCTACTAATTCTGTTAAGTGACTATTATATGCCTTTGAAACTCTGTGATTAATTTCATCCACCACAATACAGATGATTGCCTTTAGCCAGATCTACAAAAGGTCTAGATTGTCTCTAGGCTTAATGGAATGTTATTTATACCATATAATGCTGGCATTCAGGGATCTAGTTCAAGAGCACAATTCAATTGTGCTACATGCTCTGCAATAGTAGAATTAAACCCAGGTTTTTGGAGCTGACTGTCTAGCTAGAGAAGAGACATAAAGATCAGAAGGGACAATGAAACTACAGAATATGTTATGAAGTCTGTTTTGAATATAAGCATATGTTTTATTCCCTGAATGACCATGATTTATTGACCAAAATATTTATTTTATTTTATTTTTTTTTTAACTTTCATGGCCAATATTCAGCTGTTAGAACATGACACTGACTACTTCTTCTATTGCAGAACCACATCTAAAAACATATCTCCACCTCTATTGAGAAATATCCTTAAGCATGTGGAAAGTGCTTCCAAGGGTGGGAATGCCAAGCAGAATAGATTCCCAGATAAGCTGTCGAGAGTTTTTTAAAATTTATTTCCAGAACTGACCCACTTTTTAAAATAAAACAATAAGATGTTTTTATGGCAAACAATCATGGCTCTCCTAACCAAATGGCAGAAGGGCAGGACTCCACTATTTAACAATCATTGAACAACAAATACAGGATGTGTCACCGTGTAGCTCTATTTCTGAGCAATGTTTTCTGTCCATTTGCAGGATACACAACAATGAAGACAGTGAGGCACTAAATTGAAGGCTGGAAGAACAACTCTTGATTCCAGTGGACTATTGTCTCTTGTTAGATTGAAAAGTAAAACTTAAAACCAAATTCTTTTCAGATGGGGTAGGGGGAGGGAACATCCACCTAAATAGAATAAACTACTGGAATTTTTTTGTTGCATCAATTATCAATGTAATAGTAAGAACACTGGAAATCATATTGCTATCAAAGGCAGATATATGAAGTGTGTGTGTATAAAATACATACATAATATAAAAAATTATCTTACCTCCTAATATCATCAAAATCTGTTCACCTACTTAAATACACAAATAAATAAATAAATGGAAGAGGTGGAATGTCAGGACAGTGCTTACTGATCTTACTGTTCACACAGAACTTTTCAGACATATTTTTGCCTTTGGGAAGAAAAACAAGCCATTCTGAGTATTTATGGAAATTTTGTTATTTATTCTTTTCCTTTTCATCCTGATGAACTTGACTAAAAACTCAATACCCTATGACATCTCTCTGGTGGTCTTTCAAATTTGTTTTAGTCAGAATTTATAGTTTAAGGTTGTCTGTAGTAAGCTACAGTTTCACTTCTCTAATAACCTTCCTGTTTGAAAACCCAACATGAAGCTTCTGCAAATCATTATTTTATAATAAGCTCCAGCTATTTTGCTTAGTAATTATTTCTGTTTAACTCATTTAACATCTTTCTTTTCTAGTTTCAGTCAACAGTGACTTTGGTTGCTTTTAAACCAAAATAAATTTTTAGCTTTTATCTGAGCTCCTCTCAAAGGAGGTTTTCAATTCCTTATCTGAATAATGACACACGGGAACAAAAATTTACCTCTGGGTCATCTATATTATTTAATTGTATTTCAGAAGTAGCTTGAGTCCCCACTGAACTGGTATCTTTCCAACTAGGAAAGCTTCATCAAATTTCGTCATAGTTTCCCTGCTGTTGTTAAGTTGGTTTACTTTACAGGAAATACTTTTATAAATCCTTTTCCATGACTCATTCAATTTTTAACGATCTTTTACTGACAATTTCTTGTATATGCATAGGTTGATATGGATAACTATCAATGAAGATGGATTTTGGGACCTGAGTAAGAAGAGGTTTTGTGATTGTTTTTTTTTTTGAACTAGACTTGTGTTGGCTTTATATCTGAAGGAATTCTTATTGTCTCTCAGTCCCCTCACATGATAGCAATTAGGAGTGGATATTTTAGCATGAATCGTCCTCTTTGTTTGAAGCTAACTTTATAGATGTATTTTGCACAGAAAAAGCCAAACATCTGTAGCAACAACACAAAGGTAAGACAGTAGTATGTGAAATACCATGTATTCATGTGCAATACCTGGAAAACTACTATGTGCATTAACAAATTATATATAACAATTAGTTTTCTGTTTCCAGTTGAACATTTTCTAAATTGATAGAACACCAGCAAACTGCTTAGTCCATTTTTATGACTAAGCCTCTCTGAACATGTTATATTAATTACATTATCTTTGAGAATATTTTCTTTGAGAAGAGTTTGTGATAAGGCAAAATAAAATTACTTTTTTTTTTTTATGACAGCTACTATGAGCACCATGCAGTGTGTCAGCAAAGGTGGTGAAATTTCATTGCTCAAAATAGCCAAAGATTTATAGCTGGACTTAGTTACAGCTCATACTGCTGTTATTTAACATTGGAATGCCTCAGAACAGAGTCAAGAATTAATTGTGTTAGATTGACGTACAGGTTCTGTTTTCAAGGGATTTCAGTCACTTCTCTAAAATAGTCTAGAGGTATAATGAAAGAGAGGTGATTGTTTTAAAACTGGAGTGGTACAGAAGATGATTAATTTATTCTTCTTCACTCACACTTTGTTTTTGACATTTTGCACTGTTGTGGGAAACGCTCCTTATATATAAACCAAAGAACAACTTTGGAAGTAGTGGAATCTGTCAAATAGAGGAAACAGAGCCTCTAAAGCCTGCTGAAAAAGGACTGCCTTGTCCTTGTTTCTTTCTTCCTATTTTCATGAAAAATAGCTGAAAGCTGTGAATAAATTTTGATTTTGATTCAAGTAAAACCAAGTAAAAGCTAGACTGTAGATGTACCTTGTTGCTGAGTTTGCACTTCCAGCCTCAAGTCTCTAATAGGCATACTAATAATTCATTAGACCACTTATAAGCATTTTTTTATTCCAGTTGGGAAGGCAAGTATACAGCTGTCTCTGCAGCTGATGTTATTGCTGCTTCTAGGTTGGAGAGGCTTTTATCCAAGATGGCTGGCTCAGTTACCTTTTCAGTTGAGTGCATCTTTTCCATAACTGTTGGACTTTCTGCTAGCTCAAATGCTTCATCATTTAAGTGTTCCCCAAATACAACCCCCCTCCACCCCCCATCCATTATTTTTGTTTTGTGATGAATGGTATTCGGGTTATGTCTGTACGCTAGTTTTATTGCTTGTTTTCTGCTATAAAAAAGTTTACAACTTTGAAAAAAACCCATAGAATCATAGAATTATAAAATAACTGAAAGAGACCTCAAAATATCATCAGGTCCAACCTTAAAAAAAGAAAAAAAAAAAGACAAAAAACTCAGGTTATGCTCTGTTTGACTGTAATATTGTTATATTACAATAAGGCATCCATGGAAGTTGGACAGTAACTATTCAATAGACAAAATGATTCTGCAATAAGGTCTCAGGTCTCAGCATCTCAGCTCTCATTGAGTACTGTGTCCTTTTCAGATAAATGCAATTATTGTAACATTAAACAAAAAAATAAAATTAAAATTACATAGTTACCAGAAATGAAAACAGAGGCACCAAAAGTCAGTATAACTATGCAATGGATTCTGTTGACTTTCTTGTACTTTTAAAAATGTACTTAAAAATTTAAAATTAAATAATACTATCAGTAGACACTCTGATTTTTTGCTCTTGATATCGTGAATTCAGGAATCTCTGATGGAGTCCTCTTTAATATCATCAATGCTTTTGCATGCATAGTCAGTGTGGAAAGTACTTTTTCCTGCTGGAGCAGGACTGGTGAATAGACAAAATTATTCTGATACAGTATGAGAATCTTCAGGCTTCAAGAGTTTGAACAAGTATTTTGAAATAACATTTAAAAAACTGTTTTTAAGCTTAGTTCATATCAATATTTTTTTTTCCTTAAAATTATCCTTGCCATATAAATAGGAATAAAGCAAAACATAAAAAGAAATCTTACCCAGATTAGTTTGATGGGAGCATCTCACAGAGGGATGAGTAAGCATAGACACAGTTTAGTTTTTTTCAATGCCAAATATATTTCTAAGGTAGGTTCTTCAGATTCTTCGTGGATTAGACTTTTGAGCATTGCCACTTTACTGGTTCTGCCTTTCTTAAATTATAGTGTTGTAAAGCTAAAATATAGCACAAGTTATAAGGCCAGGGAATATCTTGATGCCTGACATGTTCTAGTATCACTGGAAGTGGATTTGGTGCTGAAAAATAAGATTGCTTATTCTTTGCCTTAGCTTTAGTCTACATCATGAAGACAGTACATCAAGAAATTTTTGGTTATTGCAATATATAATTGTTTCAGTTCCATTATTTTCTCCCCTGATCCTTGAAGCAAAGAGCTGATAGGCACAATAATCTGTTTTTGTAGCTGAATAACCTTAATTTCTATCAAAAGAGGTTTTTGAGTATTTTAATGAAGATATTACTAACTGCTGCAAATTACTGATCCACTTTAATACCAAAGCTGTTATACTAAACTTACATTTAAGAACTAGAGCTCTAATTGTGAGAACTATGACAGTTTCACTTTGTACTGTCAGTTAACACTTTCTCTGTATACCTTAATAACAGCAAATTCCAGATCCCCAGCTTTTATTAAAGAGCTTTAAGGCAATTTTCTGCAACAGGTCCTCAATAATCTCATGACATGACCCTTCAGGAGCTGAAAGCAATGAAAATGTTGTCAAGATGGAAAACCTGTAGATTAACTAACAAGCCTTCTCTTCTCAGCACCACTGACAGGTATGCTGAGACCTCACATATTACAAATGTATACAAAAAGTAAGAGGAAACTTTCAGACTTCAGAGATTTATAAATTTCCTTGAGTCATTACATCACTAAGATTAAAAAAAAAAAATACATAATCTAGAAGTAAAAAAAAAAATTATTTGTCCACAACCTTGTATTGTCTCAGTGTCCTTAGGGACTTAGAATAGAAAGTACCTCTGATGGCTGTATAACAACATTTAGTAAATGCTGATTTAAATGGTTGCTATTGTAGGTCGCATTAAAAAGATGGCTGTATTTGAACAGTCTTCTGGAAAATGTTTATTTTTACTTACTTTAAGCAGAAATGTTTGATACTTTTAAAATAAAAATTTTTAAATTAAGATTATATTTTCATTTCAAAATTTTTATTTGTTTATATCTATTTGCAAATTGAGCATAAGCATTTTTTAATACTCTAGAAAGCATTTTTGTTATGTTATCTTTTTCAAGTAAAACCTGCACATATTAGACATCCATATGAAATCTGTGGATTCCAGATTAACAACCCAGTATTCTTGAGTTTTTGAGAAGCTCAGTTTTCTCTTGATATTCATTTTTGTGTTATTTAGGTACACTATACATTTTCTTGTAACACATCTGTGTTACTAATCTTGTATATATTTTAAAATATATCATTGAAAGGACAGTTTATACTCTTAATACCTCACCGTGATTCAGTGAATCAAGAACATCGTTGTTGTGTAGCTGGGCAGACAAAGTATGCAGCACAATCAACAGTAAGCCTTTTTCATGTCAAGAAAGGGTGCTGAAGCTTTCTTTCCAACATTTAAGAGTCTTTAAGTTCTAAGTCAAGTTGCTAAAAACCTCTTTCCAACCATTAAAAGATCCAGTCAGAACCAGGCAAAATAATGAAAAAAAACCAAGCCATACCTCATTGGTTGTTGAGAAGACATGTGTAAGGCATAAGTTGCCTAATATAGGTAATTGCCCCTAATAAGCTTGCTTAAAAAACCCCCCAAAATTACCAATTCTGAGAAATACATATTCAGCCTTGAAAGTACCTTATATCAAAAACTTAATGACAAATAATGCACTTACTCTTAGTTAAATATCCTGTCCACATTGATGATGTAGTAGGTTATTACACTGAACTATTTCAGAATTTCAAGTAAGTGTAAAGCTTAGTTCTTAACAGCAATTCATTATTCAGTTAGAAATATTGTGGTTTTGATTCAATATTTGATTTGTGTTTAAAGTTACTTGTCTTTTGGACACATGGATTTTTCCTCTGCATACAATGTCCTAATAATTTCATGAACATCTGATGCAAAGGAACTGATAAAATTTAATGAGGAAAGGTATGCTCACTTTCAAAAAAATGTGGAAATTCTGATTTTCTCCATTTGTCCCTACTTATGCAGGTGACATTTTCCAGACATTTTGAAAGAGAAGGGCCTTCATTTTGATCCCACTTGTACAGGTAAATGACTTCAGTAAATTAAAAGTGTAAAATAAGTATGAAATTCTGAGTTTGATTCAGTGTGATAGAAATTTGTCTATTCTGTAGCCACATTGACTGATTCATGGTGTACTACTTAGCGAGCAACTTGAGAGTAACAGTATGTATTTCATCATGTTGCTTTTCATTAATTTATACAGACCAAATTATTAGAAGTTGCATAATGGTGTTTATAGAGAACAAAAAATAAATTGGTAGTGGAAACATTGGAACATGTTGACAATAGTTGAAAATATTGGAAAAATCTACTCCAAAAACAGTTAGGCTTTTTTTTTTTTTTTTTCTTTGTGGTTACTTTTATGATAAAGAAAATCATTACTTGCCTTTACTGATGAACTCTTTTTGACAGCAGCAGGTAGTCCAGACTTCTGGACGTCATTAATAAGAAGAGCTCCTGGCACTACTGACTTTATTAAAAAAGAAAGTAGGAATAAAGCAATATCTGTATTAACACTTTCCCATTTCACTTGTTTGCTTTTGAAAGGCGCTCTTTAATTCATTATTTTAAACCTTGAAATGAATTTGGATTAAAGCATATTTGAAAATTAGGATCTTGGATCCTGGAGCTTTTTCCAAAACTCAGTTGTATTAGTGGCAGAACTCATGTTAACTGTCTCCCAAAATACAAGATATATTTGATTATTTTCAGTCAATGTGGTCATCTTTATTCCGGTTCCAGGAATATTGCCAGTTAAGAAAAACTCAATCTCTCCTCATAAACAAGTCATATCTACTTTTTTTTTTTTTTTTTAAAAAAAAACCAAAACCAAACGTTTTTAAGAATTCAACTTTCCTGTTCAGACACAAAGCCACTGCTCTACTCCAGGATCTCATTATCTCAACTTCCCTACTTTACAGGCGAGAAAGTGACAAATGGGGAGGTGAAATGACTTGCCGAGAGCTGCCTGGGCAAGCACCAAGCTATGCAGTAGCAAAGCTAGATAAAGAAATCTGGTCATGTGTAGAGGGGTTCCTATTCTTTCCCTCCCAGTTTTGCCTGTGCAGACAAAGTATGTTCTGTGTTCTCCTATTTATGCCATTATTCCTAAACTCTTCTATCTTAACAACATTATCCGTATGCCCAGTCAAATATTCTTCTCCTAGGTTTCAAATATTTTTTTTTCCCCTTCTCTTTCCACTTGCAATGGCATTATGATAACTCTGTCACAATGAGATTTAAAACTTCTTCCTTACATTTTAACTGGGTTGACTAAATATAGGTGCACTATAGATATAGTACAGTAAAGTTATACAATGAACGCGTGCTATTCTGTTTCCAAATGACATATCTCTGACTTTATAATGATTTAAACCTCAAGGAACAGCCTTCATTACTTCTGCTGCATTCATTACTATGGCTCCCCATCCAGATCTATTCCTTATAGAGTCAATAGATATCTGGAATAATTTGTTTCATACCTGTTTTTTTTTAATAGATGAGATATTTAAAAAAGAAATTAGCAATGAACTTGTATTTGTTGTTCCTTTATGAGCGGGATAACTGTTATCTGTGAGGGACGTTATTCTTTTCTATAAGAGCATTATACAGTTCTGAATATAGAAGTAGAGAGAAAAGTATTGAACTATGAAAGAAATTTCTCTATAAATTAAAATGCATATAGTTTTACTCAGCTTTTTATTCAGTGAACAGTGATCTTGACAAATAGAAATAATCCATATTCTAGTATCTCTCACCAGTGTGGAGTTCTTAATGCACATTAAAAAACCATGACCATAGTTTTCCCTTTGTGTGTATCAGAGTGCAGCTGAATGTAGGGCTGAAGCTCCTCTGTATTTCCCTAAACCAGCAAGCTACACAATAGGGAGGTCCAGAAGTCTTTCTCTTGTGAAAATACCCAGGGGTCAGCATGTAGGGAGGAGGCAGTTTGGTCTCCTCCCTACAATATGTCAATTGTTTCAAGTGTATATGTGAATAAAAATATTTTCCACAGAAGGAGGTGATGGAAATTATATCTGCCCTGAAGTTAAATAGTGATCAGACAGTAAACTGTAAGAATGTCAAGAGTTCAACCTGTAGTACTTTCATGGAGCAGCAGAATGGTTTTATGTTTTCGAAGACAGAGGTTAATCCAGTTTTCCTTTTCATAGTTCCCCAATTTCACCTCATTTTGTATATAAGGTTTTCTCTTTGATGGTTTGTTTGTCCAGGAGAGCTGATATATACACAAATAAACAAACCCACATACTTTTCTACACTGAAATAGCAAGAAACATAAGCCAGAGAGATAGCTTGGCAGAAAAGCACTTATAAATTCTGTAACTTCCCTTCTTTCAATAATCTTAACATTCTAACCAGTACAGTGAAGAAAAATAGATTTGTATAAAAAATTAAAAGAAAATCAATTTTCTTAAAGCAGAATAAAACCTTTTAAAATATTCTTGAGAAGTAAACTATTATAGATAAGATATGAAGAACCTTATCAACTTCCTGAGTTCAAACATTAATAAAATTTATACAGACTTCTAAAATTAAATTTGATTAAGACCATTTCATCCATTAAATAATTTTCTTGAATTAATAGGATTTTTTTTTTTGTAAATGAGCAGCTAAATTATGTGCTTTTGTCATTATTGGTAATTATAGTAGTGAGGAGTTATTCATTTAATAATATTGAGAAAAATCAGTTCATTAGTTCACATAAAGTTAGCATCCAATAACATGTCCCATTGAGCAATCCACAGTTTTCAACATTATAAATTCTCTTTCCAGGGAAACCTGTATGAAAGATCTATTATTTAAAAATTTCAGGACAATTCAGTTATTGTGTTTTAAGCTCAGTATTTAGAATAAAAAACCTATTCTTCTAAAAGAAGATACAAAAATCCACATTACAAAAATACAGTTAATTATTTTAATTTTACTCCTTTTCTTTGCAAATGTTTAAAAAAGCTGTTTGCCTTTCTGCCTTTTATTAGGTCTCTGATAGGTCATGAAATATATAATAAGAAAATGATAAAACATTACACTTATTTCTTATTAAACAGTCTTCTAGAACTTGCAGCACTGATAATTCCATCACCTTCTGCTTCTCATTTTCAATTGATTTTATGAAAAATGCGGAAAAGTTTTTTTCTAAGAATGATAGTTTTATACCTCATCACAGCTTAAAGTCATTGCTATACTCTATTTTGTTTTTCTTGATGCCCTGTTGAAAACAGCTAGCAGAACTATTATTAAATCATTAATTGTATCTTAAAAAAGAACTGTGAAGTAACACTTCCCATGCGGCTGACAAATTACCACAACTGACACAAAGAGGCCTTGGGAGGCTGTTTACTTCTGTAAAGACTCTTTCACAACACAGCTGCTAATATATTTCTTTGTTTTACCTCAGTTCTGTGGCATGTCTCACTTCATATTTTTATAGAAGGAGAATTTTTAAGTTGCATCCAATCAAAATGTAATAATGGCCAGAATAAATCACTGAGGAGATAAAGTAGTTTTATAGCTTACCAGTCTGACTGGTCAAAGATTTGTTTTATCGACTACTATTCATGAATAACATGGGTTTAAAGGTATAATTCATATCTAAAAAAGTGTGTGTTATTCTTCACTTGCAGGAGAAAGTTTTGCAGGCAGCTGGAAAGAAAGTTTCATGTGAACACCTCATCCATTGTGGTTTTTTCTATCAAAATTATCAAAAGCCGATAGCATCCAGCCTGAAGTGTTGATTCACTTATTTAATTTTTAAAATATATAGTAGGTTTAAAGATGTGAAGTTCCGAAACAGCAGCTTCCTTTTGCAGATGCTGCCAATATTCCATCAAGAAAGATCCTTTCAGAAAGTTTAGTAGACATTAAATCACTTTTAAACAGTTTATGATGTTGTCATG
This sequence comes from Podiceps cristatus, assembly GCA_000699545.1. Taxonomy (NCBI): domain Eukaryota; kingdom Metazoa; phylum Chordata; class Aves; order Podicipediformes; family Podicipedidae; genus Podiceps; species Podiceps cristatus. The sequence continues at coordinate 14,590 of KL274603.1, forward strand.
GTTTAACCCCAGCTGGCAACTAAGACCCACACAGCCACTTGCTCACTCCCCCGTGGTGAGATGGGGGAGAGAATCAGAAAAGTAAAAGCGAGAAAACTTGTGGGTTGAGATAAAGACAATTTAATAGATAAAGCAAAAGCCGTGCACATAAGGAATCCATTCACTGCTTCCCATGGGCAGGCAGGTGTTCAGCCATCTCCAGGAAAGCAGGGCTCCATCATGCATAACAGTTACTTGGGAAGACAAACACCATCCCTCTGAATGTCCCCTCCTTCCTTCTTCTGCCCCCAGCTTTCTATGCTGAGCATGACGCCATACGGTATGGAATATCCCTTGGGTCAGTTGGGGTCAGCTGTCCCGGCTGTGTCCCCTCCCAGCTCCTTGTGCACCCCCAGCCTCCTCGCGGGTGGGGTGTGGTGGGGTGAGGAGGCCTTGACTCTGTAAGCCCTGCTGAGCAATAAGAAAAACATCCCTGTATTATCAACTCTGTTTTCAGCACAAATTCAAAACGTAGCCTCATACTAGCTGCTATGAAGAAAATAACTCTATCCCAGCCAAAATCAGCATGACTAATGATATTTACTATAACTGTCCACCCTAACAAAAAAAAAAAAAAAAAAAAAAATTAAGAAATGCCCACCAATATACAGTGTTTACTGACAGGCCAACTGCCTATCATTTTAAGCCTGACCAGGCATTTTAAAATTATTTGTGTTGGCTGATACATACTGTGTCTTAAGAAATGACTTTTTTTGTGTTCTTGTACTGAGAATGGGCTGTAAAGCATAGCATGTATTTTGATGTGTCTGATTTCTCACTAACTTCATTAAATCTATTGGTTGGAGAAGACAGGTGTCATTCTACTCCAAAGATAGTTTGTTATTTTGTGTATCTTCAGTATATGCCTTGGCATATGTTGCACTCCATGACACCACATGTCAAAGAGGATTAGTAGCCCTAACATACAATTAGCTGGGAAAGAGGTTAGCTGTTTACTGTGTCATAGCATTGGCTCCTCAGTGACAAGATGACATATGACATCATCATATGAATCTAAATGATCGTCATGTGCCCTTCACATCACCAGAAGGACGTGAGAGAGTTCAGAAGTCTGGAAGGGAATATGTAGAACAGTAACTCTGCCTGTTTTATGACTGCATGTTCACTTAATTAAAAACTTGTGAGAACATCCGATATATTTCTTACTTGTTCCTTTGAATTGCTCATCTGTAACTGTGACAGACTTTTTTTCTTTCTCCAGGAAACTTTCACATTGAAGAGGTGAGACTTATTCACAGTTTTGACATACTGTAAGTAATTCTCATACCGTTACAGTATGTGCCATGTATCAGACTTTGTGCAACATAGAGGGAAGGTTTACATCTGCACTGTGACATTTCTATCTTGTGCAATTTGTTTTCCGATCTCTTTATAGTCCAGGCATATATCCCTGGCTGTTACAAATCTTGACTGTCTATAGGGAAGAAAAAAAAAATTACTAAACCATCATCATTAATAATACTAGATAATGTTAAAGTAGACACTAGGACTCCTAGCAGGAGTACAAATGATGTCTAAATTATTAGAAATGGAAAAAAAGGAAAGAAAGATTCTTTAGATCTATTTCTTTTTCTGCTACTGACTCGGAATATTTTGGACAAATCTTTTTAAGAGTGGCTATGTATCTGAAACATAGACTGAGAAAAAGAAATAACCCAATTACAGTACTGCAGCATCCTGTCGTCTCTAAGACCTGACAAAAATACAGACTTGTAGGGTGAGGATGGGAAATGAATATTCCTCTTGTCACTCTTTAATGTAACTGTGTGTTTCTGTGCATGTGTGTCTGTAAAAAATAGATTTGAATATAATAGTCACTGTGTATTAGTATAGAGATATGGTTTTGTTTCTGACTGTAAATATGTTTAACTGCTCTCACAAGTATTAAAAAATGAGTCATTTTAAATTTATGGCATATATGAGAAGATTATGAATTTGCAAACATAAGTATCTTATAGTTTCCCTGGCTTCTTGGAATTTGCCATATGTAATATGAAAGATTAAGAATTATATTTACTTTAAAATAAAATGAGAACCTGAACATACACTACAGATTACCCTCCTGGATGTAAAAGGCAGAAAGGACCATTATAATTACTTTTCTGATTTGTGTAATATAACCACAGATACCGTCAGTTCTTGCCCCATAACTAGTTGATAAATAGAAGTATACCTGTGAAAAAAGACATCGATCTTCATTCAGGCTTGCTGGTTCCATTCTATGCAGAGACTACGTTCAGAATTAGGGAATATAGTATCATCGTGACTACAGCTAACTCAAACTTTCGTTGTGACTACACAGAGATAGAAAAGATGTGTGTTAAATACAAGCAAGGAGACGTCCAGTACAGTGAAACTCTTCATGTTCTTCAATCCGGTTTTCTTGCTTCATCTTCAGTCCGTCCCTGCAACTGACTCCACCACCTCTCAGCAAGATGGAAGGATGGCAGCTGTCATTAGATTTATGGTTTGAGATCATTTTTCCAGATGGTGCACAGTAAGTTGAACAAAAAAATCTTACAATACAGCTGAACAGCTGAATGGGAGAACCATACAGACATGCTGAGGTGGCTCCAAAGGAGCAAGTTTCAGAACTAGTACAGCCAGTGTGATAATTATGATAAATTAGCTGCATATGAGTTTGGCTCCTCCTTCTAGGGCTGATTATGTCATGGTATTACTGTTCAGGACAAAAAACACCCCACAGAAAAAAGAAAAATTACAGAAAGAAGATACAGAAGAATATCAAATTTTTCTTTGATACATTTGAATTTTAGTCCATGACTACCACAGCTTTACGACTCTTTGGTTTTCTACTTTCAAGGCATGCTCTCTAATTTTTGTTTGTTTGCTTGTTAGCTGTGGAAAAAAAAAAAATTGTAGACATTCTACAATGCTAAAATTAAATCCAGTATTTTCTCTGCCTTTCTCACAGATAATTAGACTTTATTATTTCTTTGTTGTCTGAAGTAAATTGGGTAGATTTACATAAATATACATACCCTTGCTGTTTGGGAAACTTACCATTTTCTTTTGTTTGTTCATTTAAAGGCTGAGAAAACCGAGTAACTTTGGTTTGAAACACATACACGTGTGTTTTAGACTAGCTTGAGGAAAAAAAAATGCCTTTCAAGTGAATTAACTGCATTCTTCACCTCTTGTCATTTTAAAGACGCTGTGTTGAATATTTGAATTGCACAGCAGGCACCATTGCATGCAGAAATTTCTGACAGTGCAGCCAAAATGTTTAAGGGAAAAATGAGACAAAATGACTATCCTCCTTCCCTGAGCAGACTGAAGAAGGAAGCAGTAGGCAGGTAGGGATGATCATTCAGAAAGCTGGAAATTGCTTTAGTTAAATAGACTGTCAAAGGTCTGTATAGAGGTTTTCCAAAGTAAATTTCATGGAATGAGGGGAATACAAATTCCAGATATTCTTAATGATCTGATCAGTCTGGCTGCTGAGGAACTGTGTTGGCAACGTGGCAGGAAACTAATCAAGTTCATTTGCATTTTGAAAGCTATTCAGGATTTGGAGACTAAGCAAATTATGGTGATGATCTATATGGTGGAAAAAATTCTGACTAATTCTATTCAGAGGTATTTTCCCAGCCATTATTCTCTGGAAGTACTGACTGATGGTTAATTTCATATGTCTCAGTTCACCTGGAAAGAAGATTGTCTTTCTTCCTTTTCTTATTTCTTTAGATTTTTAAAGCTTTTTTTTTTTTTTTTTCCAAGTTAATACATTTTTTAATAGTTTAGAATCTTGTTCTTAATTGAAAAAAAAAAAAAAAAAGGCAAACTCAACTCCAAAAAAATCAGACAAAGAAAAGATACTTCATCAGTGAATCCAATGTACAAGCTGAAGATGTTCCAATTTAAAAGAAGAAAGAAAAAAAGTACTTTACTTATTTACTTAGCCCAGCTTTGGAGTTTGATGGTTGGGTAATTTCTCAATTGTTCAAATAGTACTCCAGTTATCACCAAATGTTAATAGATAACAAATATGTCATTCCTTGATGGTGATGATGACTTTTATTTCATCACAATGTTGACCACAATTTCAGAAGCTGAGGTCCTGAGAGTTAAATGGTAAAAAGCCAGTTATGAGACCAAAAAAAAAAAAAAAAGTCTGTGGTAATACTGCTATCAAAATCACATATCAGCCAAAGATAATGTGATCTGAGAAAACTTAATTTAGGCATATTTTCTACAGTAACGAGCATTAACTATTTTGAGTCTTAAAAATTAGCAAAACCCCCAAATTTCTTATCAATATTTCCAGTCTAACAGTAAAAATAATATTAAATATTATCAAGTATATACTGAGAGTTAATTCTTGCTCCCCCAAAAAATCATATCTGAAATTTTAAGTGTCTGAAAAAGAAGTCAAGTATATGTAACTCCTTATGGATAAGACACACGTAATTCACCCAAATTTTACAAAATCCTACAGGTAAGCTTCAGTAAAGATCAAACCCATCTCTGTGCACCTCAATCTAGTTCCTTACCAGCTTCTGTGTTGTAGCTGGTCTCTTTGAAATTGTCTAGGTCTACTCCAAGACAGAAAACGTGACTTTGCTGTGTTTGTAAGTCAGATTCTATTAATTTTTCATAACAATTTTTTGTTACAGAGGAATAAATTAATAAATTCTGTTTTTTTTTAAGACAGCACATATCAAAGGGATATGTAATGAAATAACTTATTTGGTGTGTTAACCGGGATCTAAGGACGTAAGAAAGTAGATAAACAAAACCAGAATCACAGAATGATTGACGTTGGAAGGCACCTCTGGAGGTCATCTTGTCCAACCCCCTGATCAAGTAGTGTCACCTGCAGCCAGTTGCCCAGGACTTTGTCCAGACACCTTCTGAATAGCTCCAATTATAGAGACTCCGGAAAATCTCTGGGCAACCCCTGCCAGTGCTCAGTCACCCTCACAGTAAAAAAGTGTTTCCTGATGTTTAAACAGAACCTCCTGTGTTTCAGTTTTGCCCATTGTCTCTTGTGCATGTCCTGTCACTAAGCACCCCTGGAAAGAGCCTGGCTCCATCTTTGTGTCTTCCTTTCAGGTATTTCTATGTCTGCCTTTCCTTATAGGAGAGGTGCTCCAGTCCCTTCATCATTTTCATGGCCCTTTGCCAGAGTCTCTGCACTATGCTTGTATCTCTTTTGTACTTGAGAACCAAGAACCAGACATGGAACTCCAGATGTGGCCTCACCAGTGCTGAGTAGAAGGGAAGGTTCATCTCCCTCAACCTGCTGTCAACATGCCAACTGATGCAGACTAGGATACCATTAGCCTTCTTGGCCACAAAGACACGTTGCTGGCTGTTCAACTTGGTGTCCACCAGGGCCTTTTCTGGAAGCTTCTTTCCAGTCAGTCAGACCTCAGAATATAACGGTGCGTGGGGTTACTCCTCCCCGCGCATAGGACTTTGCACTTCTCGTCGTTGAACTTCAGGAGGTTTCTGCTGTCCAATTAGGCTGACAGCATTAGATCAAGACAAGCTATGAAATCAGAGAAGGGCCTTGCATGTTCAGAAGTGTGTAATATTTTTCTGTTTATTTAGTTTATACAAATGTATTTAGTTTATATGAATAAGCTAATAGCATCTAAAATTGTGTGGTTTTTCAGATGCCTTGGAAACTACTTTCGAATAAGCTAATAGCATCTAAACTATTGTGGTTTTTCAGATGCCTTGGAAACTACTTTCATGTTAAAACCATTCTAATGCCTTGCTGTTACAACTTTGTTTTAACCTTTTCTGTTTTCAGTTAATTTACTCCCCTAAACTGAGGTTATGGGTTTTGTTCATATGGTCTCAGCTACACTTGCCATGCCATCTCCTTCTCCATATGACTCTTCAGAGATCAGCTTTTGACTTGGACAAGCTGCGTTTGAGTGTTTGGCTGTTTAAATAATACATGTCTCCCAGTTTAGTTCAAACATACAACCCTTATCTCACTTGGAATTTTCTGCTGAATTTTGATCTTAAGCTCAAATGCGTAATTCCAGCACTTCATTGCTAGCATTTCAGCACTTCCTGTCAGAATAAATGTGTGTAATGGAGCAAGCCATGTAGAAAATAACTTCTAGCATTTTTTTTTTTTATTATTGAAACAAATATAAATCATTCCAGTGCTCAGCCCCAAGCAGAGATGATATCTGCCTTTAAAAATAGCTACTTCAAAGAAGTTCAGAACACATTTGCATAAACCAGTTGTCAGATTGTTTATGTTTAGTTCAAGGAGATGAAAATTAGTTATAAAATGCCATGTGGGGAATTTGTTCATATGGTGTCCATAGGGATGAACAACTTCATAACTTGGATTTTACATAGAATGGTTCAAAGTACAAATTTTAAAATAATATTTCCCCTCCCATTAGAGTTAAGTACATAGGCACATCTCCATGGAGTATAAATTGCTTTTGTTTGCTTAAATTCTGCTAATAAAACTTCTCCAGAAGGGCTGCATATTTAGTGTAATTAGATAGTTGTCTCCTGTGGTGGTAAATGGAACATGTAGCAGAGGAAAAAGTTGTGTTTCGCAGTGTTGAATACATACAGATATGCATCCAGTGTGATTCACTGAAAATAAAAATAACTCTTTCCTCTCCTATTTTCCAAGTTATCAGAAAAAAAGAAAAGGGGTGGGGGTGGGGTGTTTGCTGCTGGGTGATCTATCCTCATCATGTGAGTATTAACACATTTCTGTGAGGATGGTGAACAAACTATAAGGCTTGCTGAGTAGAGAAGTTAAGTATATTGAACTGAAAGAAAATACCAGAAAGTGAGCTCTGCTTACAAAGGTCTTCTATAGGGGAGCCAGATCCACCATGGCTGAAGTGGTGACATCCCAACACTACTAGACCACTGCAACATTTTGGGTTCTATTTAGGAGTAGGTTGTTGAAATGGGAGACTATTTGAGGAAGGACTAAGTATCCTAATTTGAAGATCACTGAATTAAAATAAAAAAATAAAAATATGAATTTTAGGCTTACTCTGTTTCCCGTATGCAATGGTGAAGCTTAACATTTCTCTAAATTATTCTTACATAGTAAGAATACAGATTAAGTTACATAGTAGTCTACTCCTACTAAAATAAACAAGGTCAGGACATTCCTAAGCATCTGAATCTTGTTGCCTGTGTTGTCAAATTGCCTTTATTGATAAACTTCTTGAGTGGTCACAGGTAAAGTGCAGGAGTTGTCATGGGACAGTAAACACTTTCAATGAGGACATATTGTCTAAGAGATTAGAGGCATAAATTCATGGCATTCCATGCCAGTTGTCCTTAGCATTGGAAAGCAGACCTAGCCACATTTAATTTATAAATCTAAGGACAGAGGGTCAGAAACATGGATCAGTCATACATACCACAGGTTTGCCTTGACCTTTTAATCTCATATATTGTCAAGGGAGAAGCCGACTGATGGATTATAGCTAAAATCTATTCCACAGATGATACAAAACCAAGCTGCAGTGAGAAATTAGATGAAAACTAGGCCAGCATGACATATATAAGGAAAGTTAAATGAATACATAGTATTTTGCATCATTATGCCATATTTTATTAATTAATATTCACTTATTAATAAAAGTAGGTATTTAATTTGATATTGCAGTGAGAAAATATTTTCTTTGGTAATGCACATCCATGCAAAACTCTTAGGGTTCTTTATTTATTCTGGTTTCTTTTCTTGGGTAAGTTAAAATGAAAGAATTAGAAAGTCAGTTATACTTTTGGACAGCCAGTTGCTGTCCGTAGATTTCCAAGATATTTTGACAAACAGTTCACTTTTAAAGTTACCAGTTTACAGGATTTTGAATATTTTAAAATTTGCTTCAGCTTTTTCCCTGTTCTTTTCCCAAAACTCTCCTCCTTCCTTTTCTATGACTTCTTTCCCTTGTTCCTCAGGCTGGTAGATTACTTTTGAACAAGATAAGATTTGATATATTTTAAAAGTTTATTTGGAAGGTCTTATTCCCTTTATTTATATGAACCTCAAACCAGTTTACTCACAGAGTGGTAGAGGGAGAAGGAGAGGAAGAGGGAGAGGGAGAGGGAAAAGAAAAGGGAAAATAAGTGGGGCAGAAATTTAATTTAAATGGGAAACATAAAACTCCAGACACTACTCTGCTGATGCTTAACAAAATAAGAGAAGTCTAGGATGGCCATTTTCCTAAAATATTATATTAGGTAGCATGAACCATATGTTTGTCACTGTTCTGGTGTCTCACAGGCTATAATTTGCTTTAAGACACTAAACAAATGTCTTATGCTTCCATGAATAAATTGGGATTACTCTGGAATATGTTTATGCTGCAGTTTACAACAGAGACTACCATACATTTTATCACTGAGCAAAACATTGCTGCAAGAACTCAGAGAAAAATGCATGTGGATAAGTATATGTTCTGGTTTTTCTTAAGCTCCACCATTACTCAGGAATGTAGGTATATGCTTTCTGTCTCTTAAAAAATGACAAACATCAGTTTCATTTCTTCAGAACAGAATTTTTATCTGGATTGGAAAAAAAGATGAAGGAAAATATTCTTTTTTGCAAGGATTAAATAATTGTTTTAACAGAGGCCATAAAATGATACTGGCAAAGTATGGATGAATAGAGAAGAAAAAGAAATAATGAAATATTCAATGAAATAATTTTAAAATTCATCCAATGATCTCCAGATAGAAGGAGTGTGGAGATGCATAGGGGACATGGGGCCTTTTTGTTTACCTAAACAAACAGATTTTTTTTTTTTTTTTTCACAAATAAGTCCATTGTACTATCCTTTAAACAGCTGCATTTTAAATAAAACTGGATTCCTCAATGTCATTATTTATGAAGTCCCAAACTCCTGTTTTGATTGGAGTTATGACTGTAAGACGTATCCTTTTCATAAACTTTTTTTCCGAACTAGATGGAACTATTTAAACTTCCTTTATGGAGACAATAACTACAAATTAGAAAATATGGCCTCTTAACAGCCACAGAACTACTGTCTTAGTTGATGAACTGAATCTACTCAAGCTTTAGTCAAATTTTTGAATTAGTCTTGTAAATTGAGCAGTACATGATGTGCATCAGAATGTCTGTTCACGTATGGAAGTTCTTATCATGAGCAAGATGACAAAATTCATCTGTATTAAACAGAATCACTGTATTTACTATTTTCCATAGACTCATACAGTCATTGTCCATGCATCATTTATGATATAAAATTAATTTTTGTCATGAGTCAATAAAATATGAAAATTGAAGTTGCAAAATCATTAATCTTTTTCAGGGTTTTTGCTGCTATGTCTGTTCTGCACTAGATCTCTTTTCTAGTCCTTTTGCTGCTCATAATTTGTCGATCTCACACACAAGTAAATTCCTAGAGGCATGGTTCATAAACCACTAGTGTAGCAAAGCAGAAAGACTTTTGAAATTCTCTGGTTTGTGCCTTGCACAAAAGATCAGGGTAACATGATAGATGCTGAGACCTGGTAAGTATCTTTTCTGCAGAAAAAAAAATGGGAAGATGGTCCTTAATAAATGCAAAAGGCAAAGTATACATGATAATTTCATAGATGGATAAAAATAACTAATGTAGAATGAAAGGTAAAATACAAATGTAGATGGCATATGACAAAGAAAGGTTTCATATCAGTATTATTTAAAAGATCAACCAATAATGATGAAAGAACAAACAGCCAAACTCAAGTGTGTTTATTCACCAACCAAAATTAGACTGTATCTGTAACCAAGGGCAACATTACATCTCTGTGCAAGTCTGCCAACATCCAGTTGAATCTTCACTTTGCAGCTGTCCATGATGCCCTACAGTGATAAGTGAATACTGGTGTGTTAAATTGGAAGTGCAAAAAACTGCATAGTTTAAAACAAAATTAATAGAGAAGGATAGCCTTAAAAATCATCCTTTGTGTAAGATCTGTCACTTGAAGCTGTAATGATAAACCTCTGGTTTTTTTCAATAGTAGATTGAAAGCACAGCAACTAAACATTAACCCTGTTTTGTTTGGTAAACCACACATTTTCCTTCCCTTAATTCATCATCAAAACTCCCAGATATGTCTTCAAATGAAGCAGTTTTTTCAGACTACAAAGTGTCATAGGCCTTCTTGGAATAAAGGGCATCTTTACACCTTGGAAATGTGTGCTACCCAAGACCATGCAAGTCTGCCATGTGATGTGCTAATGGCTTTCCTTGGAGGCAGAACAATTTCTGCATCATTGTAAAGAGAGTCCTTAGAACTGGATGTGTTTTGTCAGCTGTCAAGCTCAAAATCATAGGCTTGCTTGCATATTGATATGAAGGAAGGGCCAACGGTGAAGCTTGAGTGTTAAGTTTATTGGCTGTAATAAGACCATGCAAGGCAGGAGTGCTGGGGGATGACTGATCATGGCTTTTGAGTCCCAGTTATTTGTCATAGGATATTAACTTCTCCTAACGACTTCAGTGGTTACAGCATTTCCTTAAAAGCACAATGTCAATAATTATTTCTTGGCTCAGTGACAGTACTAAGAATTAATATATAAATAGTAATTTCTGATTTAACTAAGCATTTCATTTAATCTGAAATGTTTCATCTGAGGCCACATCTGGATCACTATGTCTAGTTCTGGGGTCCTGAGTACAAGTGAGACATAAACATATTGAAGAAAGCCCACCAAAAGGCCAAATAAGGGCTTAGAGTATCTGTCATACAGTGAAAGGCTGAGGGATCTGGGGTTGTTCAGCCCGGAGAAGAGCAGGCTCAAGCACATTTGAGCAATGTATATAAGTACCTGATAAGGGATACTAAAGAAGTTGGAAACAGGCTTTTCTAAGCGATATTCGGTGAATGAACAAGAGTCATTGGCCACAAACTGATATAGAAGTAATTCTGCTGAAACATAAGAGAATTCTTTTTCACTGTTAGGATAGCCAAACACTGAAACTGTTTTTCCAGAGATGTTGTGGAGTTTCCATCCTTGGAGATATTAAAAGTCCAACTGGACAATGTCCTAGGCAACCTTCTGTAGTTCACCTTACTTAAGCAGGGCATTGGACTAGGCGATCTCCAGAGGATCTAACTTCAGTGATATGGTGATTCTGTGACCGTGTGCATTAGTTCATTTTTTAGTAAAATGCAATAAAAAGTATCAAACTAAGTACTAGTTTTCTGTAGAATTTGATGTTCATTCCCAGAAGCAAAGGACACATTATTGATGTTGTTCTTCCAGTTTTAATATCATACACCCTAGAGGACCATGGTCATCTAAGATGTGAGTACAGTCAAAATCAGAAGCCTGACACAGGGTAAAGACTTTTATATATGTCTTCCCAAGCTTTCATGTAGTACTTCTAAAACTTTTGAAAGAGATAGCAGATGGTTTGTAGTAAATTTTTCTTAGTTCTTCCTAATGTTTATATTTTTGTAAAATAGTTTCATGATCATTGGGCTTAAGACAAACTAATAATGACCAATATTATCATCATCTATAGAATGTCTTCCATTTAGGGCCCCAAGATCAGAAGATTGTGGATTCCCCTTCGTTATCTATGAAAAAAAAATAAAGGTCCCAGTGATCTCCTTTCACATGGTGTTTTGCTCAGTCTTGCATGGTGCTTTGATGATTTAGATCTGTGATGCTGGGAAGTCTTCACTGAAAACCATTTTTTTTAAGGACTGTCACTTTGCAAAATGGTACCGTCTTCCTGAAATTTATATTTGACTTAGTCAAACAATGTGCTTTCATCTATCTTTTGTTCTGAAAGACATCTGCAGTCACTGAGATTGTGAATTCATTGTGGAAGGTAAATCTTCAAAGACCAAGTCCTGCACAGGGTCTCTTGCTTCCAAAAATAAGTCTAACTAACTCCTGACATTATTAAAAAAAAAAAAAAACAAACACCAAAACCCACAAAAATTCTTCCAGGAGAGTGTAGGGGGTTTCACTTCATACCACTTTAAATGTTTATGATATAGTTGCCTCCCATGCCAGTGGAGGAAAAGAAGGCATTTCTAAAGTATTCATCTGTAAGGTTTTAAATATTTACTCTAGGATAGCATTAATCACAGCTTAAAACTGTCACTTCCTCTCCTGTGGCCATAAAAGCAGCTTAGGTTTTCTTGCTTAGTGGTGGATGTGTAGAAATTCATATTTGGTCAGATGAATTTGACCTACAGTTTTCAAACTGAGAATAGTTTTCATTAGAAAAAGCTAATATACTGAAAAGACCTTACTCATTTTGGGGAACTGGCATAGAATCTTCTGATTATTAATATATTTTCAATTCACTTGTCTAGTCTGGTATGTAATACTTGAATGTGTAGATGGACAGGAGACTCTATAAATCATAACATCACTATTTTCTGTCCTAGAAATCTCTGCAGAAATTCCTAGTACACTGTGTGATTGCTGAATATGTTCTTTGGAACCTGAGTTTCAGTACTGATGCTTACAGACTGAAGGAAATTTTATTTTAAATGTATAAGAGTCATACAAAGAAATCTCATTATTAAATAATTATAAAAAATAAGAAAAAAGTCATTTTATGCCTGTGAAATCATCATAAAACAAATTTGTCACTGCATCAATGCTCCAACCACAAAATAGAATCTTTAATTTATTTCAATGTGAAATTAGTTATGAGTAATGTTCATTTGACAGGAATGGATATCGATTTGGTACATTCAGCAAACACTGAAAATCCCTGATGAATGAGGGGGTCTTTGACATGATCTGCTCTGAAAAGGAGAGGACTTTGACAGGTTTATTAAAATAAAGTATTGAAAGTGGAGCTAGCTCTAGACAAGAACACTTGAGTAGATTCAGAAAACATCCTAATCCCAGATTCAAAGAAATGTGGAATCTGGGTGCCAAGAATCAGAAAAGTTGTAGACTAAGGAGGAGGAAGTTAGGGTTTTTTTATTATTTTTTGGTTTATGGATAATTAAGCCATTAGAGATTTTTTTCTAGAGAAAAAAGGCTGATCAGTTTAGATATCTTCAATTTCTGTAGAAACAAGAACTCTTATAGGAGATGGACTAGTAAACTAATCAAGAGTGGTAGGGAAGACAGAAAAAGTAAATATTCATTTAATACAGAATTGCCAAGAACTGAATTAATCAAGGAACCATGACATGTGCAAAACTAAGGGTTGTTTGGGGTTTCTTTCGTGAATTTCTTACGCCTCAGTGATAGAGGTCTTGCTAAGAAATGAATAGAGCTGAAAATGCAATCACCATATATACTACTGCCTCCCTTGGTCATATTTTTGTTGATTTTCTCATCTTCAAAGCTACTGAATCAGACATGATCTGGTAATGTGTAAGCAAACAGTACACATTCCATTGTAAAATAGGAAGTAATGTCACACAGTTATGAGCAGAGGGTATAGACTGTATGTACACAGCAGGGCCTTTTGAAAAGGTTGTGACAGATAATCTGGTAAACATAAATGTCCAGTGCAATGCTATAGCAGGCAAAGATAATTTATTCATTCTACATATTTCTTCCTTTTACATATAAATGGAAATATTTAATAGAAGCAAAAAAAGTTATAATACTAGGGTCATTGTGTATTGGAATCCTATATATAATTGAGATGCTGACACTGCATAAATCACCACCAGAAGAATTTGATCACTTTACTTAAGCACCTGTATAGATGTGGAAATCTGAGTAAACTGCAATTGACCAAAAATTTAGAGACTCATATTGTTTCCACTGTATGTTTGTGTTAGGTGTCATGTACTAAACAAAAAAAGAATAGCGAACAGTCTTTGGATGACGTAGTTACTTAAAAAAACCCCCATAAATTACTTAGTAGGTCTTTTTAAATATAAAAAAAAAATGAAAGTGGTAAAGAATTTTTCCCAGAAAATTTCATGAGAGCTTGATTTGCATCCAAGGTATTTATTTAGCCACTTACAAACCAAAAGTAAGAGCAAAGAGAAGTTAATTATCACTTGACAATTGAACCTCAAAACTAGAGATCATACTTTTTCATCTGGGAAGAATAAACTAAATCAAAAACCACAAGAAAATCCAGAACGCAGGAAAGAAATCCTGAAAAGGTTTTGAGGTACCGCTTAAAAATTGAGTCAGATGTAATAAGAAAAATGAAAGTTCTACTTATGTTGCTGAAGTACAGACACATCCTTTAATTTCTAGAAATTTGTCGAAGTTGGAGCTTCAGGTTTGCTTTTGGAACATAACTTCACTAGCCTGATACATGCAAATTTTGAACTGAAGGTCCCAAAGAAGTGACCATGGTTGCCCATGCAATTAGGGAGATCAGTAATGATTCTCTGGTCACAGAAATTGTTCCCAGGGAATGCTCTAAGTGAGATGCTGTGCCAGTGGAGCTAGAGATGATTGTTGGACACAAATTTGTCACCATGACAGTCTAGGAAGTAAGTGTGAATATTCAATCACAGCACCTTGTGTTGGAAAAGTAATGCTCAACAAGGCAGGTAGTACAATGGGATTAGGGAATGATTTTGTCCCTGTTTGTGAAGAAAAGAGAAGTCTGTCTTGTCTATAAAATAAAAAAATAAAGCAGTTTTCAAAGGCTGGAAATTAAAGCTAATCTTATAGGGCTACTGATAATATGTGCTATCAAGGATGATAAGTAAACATTTAAACAATTCTCAATAGCTACAGAATATTCTTAATGACTCTAAATTTTACCCAGGGGGTTGTGTTTCTCTAAAAAATTAAGCTTTTTTTAAACACTAGCCATCGGAGTGAAGCAAAATGCAAGAAATCTTATGGCCATGTTTTTGTGTAGTAGGCCAGATAACATAATTACAATTATCTCTTTAGGTTTCAAATATAAATTGTGAATCCTGTGCTAATCTTCTGCTGCTTCTGTGCTGATACTGCAGTCCATTAGGAGCCAAATCACTCAATCTGTCTAGTCCAATTTCTGAAAATGCTGATAGAGAGCCTAGATAATTGATATTTGAACTTTTAAGTGAAAATGTGGCTCAACTGTCTTGTCAGGAAAGAGTATTCTCAGAACAATATTTGGACAATTTGAACATTTGAGCTATTAGTTTTTGATAAGTATTGGCCTGTGTTGCTAATTATTATTTCCTTTACTTTCATAAATAATTAGTCTATCACTGCAACTGGAGTATGGCCCGTACTTCAACCTCTTTGCACCAGATTTCAATAGGGAAAAGAATGCTTAGATATACTGTAGTTGTTTGTGTGGAGAGTAAAGTTCTTTTGCATTTGACATATTTTATAATATGATTTGATAGTGACCTCTAATACTGGTGGAATGATCTCTGGGTATTGCTTGCCTTTTAATTTTTATTACTTAAAAAGATTAAAAAACTGAAATTGTTGCCATTCCAGAAAATTTAGCAGTACAGTATGATGTATGTTTTTAATGCTCACACTTGCCAAATATAATCAAGTTAGTTTTATAATCTGTAACTGCTTGTAAGAGTACAACAATAGTGTAAGCATGAATTTCTCATGAGCTTTTGACACCAAAAATGTAAACAGGTTGCTCAGTATAATCTCACAGTATTTCCTTATTTTCTTTATTACAGTCTAACACACCATCAACCTTAGCTAATGGTCCTTGTGGTGTTTTCATGGGGACATTCAGTACCTGCCTCTCTAAGTGTGGGAGTTCTGTAGGTTTTGTGCAGTACCACTGATACCAGAAGCAAGGATTCACTTAAGATCAGGATCTGATCTCATGCATTCAAAAATAATGAATACTCCTTAGCTTTCTTTGTATTTTAATCATACTGTATGAAGTAGTAATTGATTCCAGGATGCCTTATGGACTGCATTACTTCATATTGCAGGTTAACCCCAGTCGGCAGCATAGTCCCACACAGCCGCTCGCTCACTCTCCCCTGATGGGATGAGGGAGAGAATCAGAAGGGTAAAAATGAGAAAACTTGTGGGTTGAGGTAAAGAGGGTTTAATAGGTTAAGCAAAAGCTGCACACAAAGAAATTGAAATAAGGAATTCATTCACTACTTCCATTGCAGGCAGGTGTTCAGCCATCTCCAGGAAAGCAGGGCTCCATCATGTGTAACAGTCACTTGGGAAGAGAAATACCATCACTCCGAACATCCCCCCTTCCTTCTTCATCCTCACAGCTTTTATTGCTGAACGCAATGTCATATGTTATGGGATATCCCTTTGGTCAGTTGAGGTCAGCTATCCTGACTGTGTACCCCCCCCCAGTTTCGTGTGCAGCCCCTGCTGACCTGCTGGTAGGGCAGCATCAAAAGCAGAAAAGGCCTTGATGCTGTGTTAGCACTGTTAGCCATGACTAAAAATCGATGTATTAACAAGATTGGTTTGGTCACGAAGCAATAACATAGCATCCTACAAGCTACTATGAAGAAAATTATCCCAACCAAAACAAGTACATTTAGCCAGTCAAAATCATCAGAATGTGCTTTGCTTCAGCTCTGTCAATATAGTGCTATTTTTTTATTTCCTCATGCTTATGTTTACAGAAGTAAATCTCTAGAAGAAATTAAATGCATGACAAAACAGGTATTGAAGGAAGGCCCAGTTCAAGGATGTGCAGGAGTCTCTGGTGAACTGGCTTGGGTGCTGTTCTGGCTACCAGCTTGCTTTCTTCTGATCTGCAGTGGAACAATATTGCATTGCTCCTGTAATTTGGGGTAGAGAACTAATACTATTTTAATTGAATTTGCAGTTGAGAACAGCTGATGAAGGCAAAGGCCTTTAAACTGTAACAGAGCTATGCTACCAGCTCTTTTCCCTTCTGTTTCCTTACGCTTACAAATTTTGGTCTTAATATCATTTATTTTTGCTAGTGTTGTCAAAAAAGGTTTCATTAATTTGCATCAACTAAAGATTCCCCTTTGAGAATCCTCTTTGAAATTAATAGGATTTGATTGCTCACACTTCTACATGCAAGTTAATACGATCCAACAGGCATTGCATCTACACATAAACAAACAGTGTGAAATTATAATTACAACTAGTAAGTAGAGCAAGAGAAGTAAATTCGTCTAATTTTCATGCGAGCTTTATGTCTACTATTTTTTCTCTTAATTTCATTTAAAATACACATTTTTTTTTCTGCTCTGGCAGTACTACAAGCATGAGGGAGCAGTGTATAATACTGAATATGATTTGGAATACATCAATGTTCCATATATTAATGTCTTGCAGAGACAATTCTAAGGAAGCCCTAATAAACTGGATGTTACTTACCCTAGCCTGGTCCTCATACCTAGGCTGATTTATTGATATGCAGCACCACAGTGTAGTAGTAGGGCAAAGTTTTTCAGTTTTAGACCGCTAATTCTAAAATTCTTTCACCTAATTATATACAAATAACATAATTTTGGGTTTGATGTGTGTAATAGTTTTTGTGTGTTATTCAGTTATTATCCTTCTAGGGTGAGGCTAAATAGCAGTGATGAAGAATCTGTATTTGCTTTGCTGTTGTTGCATACCTGGTCTTGTAAAGAAAGTAAATTCCTGTAAAAGAAAGTACATTCAGACTAGATATAAGGAGGACATTTCTTATGATGAGAAACAGTGGAACAGTGAAACAGTGGAATGGGTTGCTCAGAGAGGTGGTGGAGGCCCCATCCCTGGAAACATTCAAGGTCAGGTCAGACGGGGCTCTGAGCAACCTGGTCTAGTTGAAGATGTCCCTGCTTATTGCAGGAGGGTTGGACTAGATGACCTTTAAAAGTCCCTTCCAACCCAGACCATTCTATGATTCTATGATTCTATGCTTTTATAGAAGTACTTAAATGATTTTCAAAGGCAGCGTGGGAACTCATTGTATGTGACGATAATAAAAAGAAAGAAATGCTGTAATTTAGAAGTTAACCTTGTCCTATTCTCTTATCTGTAGATAAATTATGGATTAGGCAATGCTAAAACAAAATAATGGGTTTTAAAAAGTGAAATTGTAGAAAGATAGAACAAAAAGAAAAAAAGACAATACTTAAAAGTCCATTTTTTTAAAACAGTAGAAATACTGAATAGTCCTGTTAGCATCACTAGAGTAATTCATAAGCTGTTTAGGAAAATCTTGTAAATAAGGTTGGTGTTATCAACTGTCTACTCAATTCTGAACCTTCAAAGGTTTATGGATATATATATAATTTATACTAAGTGTGCTAGAAATTTTTAAACAGTCAATAATAATTGGTCCCTTTTCAATATTACCTCTTTATATTAGCTTAGTTATTTTCAAAATAGTAATCTTTCATCTAACTACACATGTTGGTCAATATGTTTAGTAATTTTACTGAAACAAAAACCTTATATGTACCACATGGAGACTTTTTTCTTAGAGGGGCTGGATATAGCAAAAGAAGGTAGAGTTGATTTCTTGTTCACAAAAATTGCTGAGGTTTAAGTTGCTTACAGCCACTTTACAGAGAGAAAAGAAAGATACCAGACTATCTGAAAAAATATACATCTTAGGGATCAGAACTACATTAAATGGAAGAATACACTTAATATGTTTTGAATGGTGTTATTTCCCTTCTGTATCCAGTGAAACTGTGAAAAAGAATTAATTTTAAAGTCAATTGCATCCGATATTAGTCACATGATTTGTGGTGGGTATTTTCATTGATTGTGTAAACAGAAACTGAATGTGTGTGTAATTTAGTGTCTTTGTCCCCTGGGAAATCCCGAAGAAGAACATTTTATTTTCAAGTGTCTTTTCCAGTTTACAGCAAAACCCAACATGATTGATATTCTAAACATCCACTGTCAGGATTGAGGAGAACCAGAGGAAACAGAATCAGCTTAAGAGAATGTGAATGCCAAGGGTTGCAGATGTTGGCCTTGATACTGTAAACTTGCACGAGAGATTAATTTATATTTTGTAATCAGTCCTGGTGAATTTAGCTGAACTACTCAGAGGGTATAAAGTTAAATGAATATGCAAAGTTTTGCAGAATAATGAGTTTGATTGCATTTTTACTTTTTTCCTAAGAGTTGCATCAGACCGTTAGAGTGGATGTCTGATTGAGAGGACAATGGACTTGATTTAAAGCATAGATGTAGAATCTTTTTTTTCAAATTTGCACTTTATCTCTTATTAGTTATAGAGTGTATTTCTGTGGGTTTCAAAGTAGCTTTTTTTCTTGGTTAGACTTTGTCGACATGTTTTGGGGGTTTTTTTGCAAGCAAAGTTTCAAAGGAATTCAAATAGAAGTATAACTTTATAATTCTAGATTATTTCAAATTATTTCAATATTAACCAGAAGGGGTATTAAACAATTAAAAAAAGTATTTATCTCAACTATGAT
Organism: Podiceps cristatus; assembly: GCA_000699545.1. Classification (NCBI taxonomy): domain Eukaryota; kingdom Metazoa; phylum Chordata; class Aves; order Podicipediformes; family Podicipedidae; genus Podiceps; species Podiceps cristatus. Next base: position 33,955 of record KL274603.1, read on the forward strand.
GCCAGTGATAAAAAAAATGAAGCAATATATATCTCTTCCTAAACCAGAAACCTAAAACTTGTCCTAGAGTTGCCTAGTTTCTTCTTACATCTATGTAAATGAAAACTGGCTGAGATGCAAATACCTACAGGATAGACATTGTGAGTCCCAGTCTGACTGACTGAGGTACAGTTCTTGGATCCCGATTTTTTTTAATGCATCCACCCTCTAGATCTCTCTTATTAGTGACTGTCCTAAGTTATGTTAACTGGGGTTTTTTTTGTATATTAGGTGGAATTAATCATATTACTGTATGTCCGATGATACTCCATCTTCACTGACAATGGCAACAGAGTTCTATAGGCTTTTCTTCTATTAAATAAAGGAAGGACTTTTTCTACTATTTGCCTCAGAAATAGTGGCATGACATGGTAACCACGGGTTTTTTTAAAGCTTTGGGCATATCTTCCTTCCAGGTAGATTATTAACTAGGTTAATAATTATCTGGGTGTGTGTTTTAAGTTGGTGACCCATCTTTGGTGGCTGCACTTGATTCGATGTAGTACACACAACAGTGTACACAATGGAAGGATAGAGTGGTTACTCTTGACTGTAGTTTGTAGTATTATCCACATTTTGAGGTAGCTATGACTTCAAATGAATCAGGTTGAGACACTAAAAGGCTGTTGCTAATAATTAATAATTAATATATTTACATATGCTTCTTTATTATTAGTGAAGATTTTCTTGCAAACTAAACATACTAGGATAAAAAGTAAAGCATACTCCAGACATATGACTAGAATATATTGATACAACAGGGCCATTCTTAGATTAAATACCACCTAAGGCATGTTTAAGTTTACTTTCCTTTTTGAGTACAACTGCAATTTTAATAGCCGATTAAATGTTTCTGCGTGATTTTGTTTAGGCAGCTCTGCTTGCTTTACTCTTGTTTGAGGCTGTATTTTAGGCAAACTTGAGGAGCTAGATTGCAACGTGTAAGCCTAAAGTCTCAATCAGGAATTAAATGACCTTGTTTTAATGTCTGGGCATGTGACATTTCTGCGAAATTCTTGTAAAATCATTCTGACTGTGAAGAATCTTTCATAGACTTATGTATTTTAAAGTATTGCTACATACTTTGCTGATTTTCATGTTTTTGTTAATTAATGATTTTTAATCAAACTTAACATGAGACCAAACTGCTTTTGACTTTGGTAGCAGAATACTATTGTGCATATTTATCAGTTACATGTATCAGGAAAACTATATTTGTTTTTTCTCATATATTGCTTCACACTCACTCTTTCAAGAAACAGTGAATGGAAGCAGTAGGAAAAAGACAGGTCTCTAAAGGGTAAATGCATAGTATTCAGCCAAGTTCAATTTGTTGTCACTGTGAGCACTAATGTAGCAGGTTACATGTGCAATATCTGGTTGCATATGCAGTGTTAAAGAGCAGGATATTAATAACAGAGATCATAGTAAAATAAAGATAATTCTCCTGAGAATTTTAACAATAAGGGCAAAAATTTAAACAAAAATACTACTTTGCTTCTCCTTCTTTAACATTTTGGTTGTTTTATCACTCATTTCCCACCTCTACACAATGGGAAGAAAATGAATAGAAGAAAAAAAAATAGAGGAGGAGCTGTGTGACTTACTATGAATTAAAATGAATGCTAGAATGCTCTGGCATTTGTACTTCTCTCTCCTTGGTAAGTTTTGAATTGGTAAAAAATGAATTGTGACAATTTTTTTTCTGAAACTACACTCTGAAAAACGTTAAGAAATTACTTTTTCAGTAACTATTTCCATTAATACAGAGTTATATGATCTGAGGTTAACAAACTGGAGGAAGAGCTTGAAACAGATTTCATATGGGCTATTAGCACGCTTTGGTAGTAGTAAAATGTTTTATCCTTTCTATGGAAGTATTAGGAAACAGAACAGTATTTAGTATTTCTATATGAGTCTTCATCATTGTCTTCCAGTTTATCAACCTTAGCTGACTACTAAAAATTAGGTCCAGGGAAATGATATTTTCTCTCCACCATGATATGCTTTTAAACCATGTCATATTCTTAAATCATTTCTAACTGTTATTTGTCTAACCTACCCTTAAGATGTCTGGTGACAGAAATTCCAAAAACTCCTTTGATAATCTGAGAACTCCCTTATTCTTTCTGTATTAAAAAAATGTTGGTTCTCCATTTCTGTAATCTGAATCTTTCTTACTTAAATTTATATGTATTGTTTCTCATATTCTATTTGGAAATAGTTTGTCCCATTTCTCTATGCATCCATCATTACTAATTCTTTAATCATTATCCTCCCTATGCTTCCTAATCTGGACTCACAATCAGAATTATTTTTTCCTTTGTAGATTTACAATTGTGGACAAAAGTGGAAGATGTTGGATGATGAAACATGGATAGTGGCCTGAAATAAAACTGCAGAACCTGAGGAAACTTTATAGCTTAATGAGAGACTTGAAAATTTCACTTGAGAATCACATAAATTGACAGGAGCTTCCTGCTAAATTTTACAGGCACAAACATATCCCACTATGAAGGAAATATAAGAGAATAGATACCAAGCTTGTGGAAAGTGACATCTTTATCCTCTGTCATGAATTACATCAAGGTACTTATATTCAATGTTTTCTAAGCAGGGATACAGTTGCATTGTTTAGTAGGCAACTCTGACAACTCCAGCTCTTGCTTGTTTCACTTTATCCATTCTTCCTTCTTTAATGTCCTTTGGGACTCTTATCAGAAAATAATATGATGTAACAAATACAAAGAAAATATCCTGATCAGCGTGAATAAGAAAAAAAAAAAAAAAAAAAACCACCCAAAACCCCCCAAAACCCCCCAAACCCAAAAAACAAGAACAACAAAAAAAAACAAGAAAAGAAACAAAAAAACCCCACCAACCCTGCAGTATGGCAGATTCTGATGTGAAAATTTGTTGATTTATTGCTCAACTCCAAAGTCTTGCTGGGGTCAGTCTGCCTTGAAAGATAACAACTTGCATGGACAGCAATCTTGTCATCTTTACCTGAGAAGTCAGAAACATTTAGAAGTTAAAAATGAATCTTCAGGTAAAGAATAATGTACATGCAGTTAAGAAAAATTATCAGCATAGCTGTGTGCCATACATGTTGCAGGAGGAAACAATGTCTAATACTTCATTGGAAGGAATAGGAACCAAAAAATTACAATAGTCAATGAAGAACAGACATTAGTACCTGCATAGGTTGGGCATTAGAGTAATTATTTTGATTGGGTTGGGGAGATTTGGAATAAAACAAGTTTGTTGATAAAGAATAAGAAATGGAAAAAATATATTAGGAAAGAGAACTGAAAACTGAAGAGAACACAGTGACGACTCAATGTAGAACTGATGGACTGAGAAGCACTTTGGTGTAATGAACAGATTTAGGATGAGAATGCAGAGCTGACACATAAGGCAAGAGAAAGAAACTCTCTGGTGAATGAGATCAAACAGAATGAATTTGATAATTCGGTGGCAAATAAGGGAGAAAAGATGTACTGGATGAGGAAATATGTTCAGGCAATAAAAGTTTTCTAATAAAGGAGTAAACAGTGAATTACTTTGTGTTTGAATCATAGAATCATAGGATCATCTAGGTTAGATAAGAACCTTAAGATCATTGAATCCAACCATTACCCTAACACTGCCAAGTCGATCACTAAACCATGCCCCTAAGCACCACATCTACACATTTTTTAATATACTTCCAGTGGTGGTGACTCAACCGTTTCTGTAGGCAGCTTGTTCCAATGCTTGACAACCCTTTCAGTGAAGAAATGTTGCCTAATATCCAACCTAAACCTCCCCTGGTGCAACTTGAGGCCATTTCCTCTTGTCCTGTAGCTTGTTACTCTAGAAGAGACTGACACTGACCTTGTTACAGCCTTCTTTCAGGTAGTTGTAGAGTGATAAGGTTTCCCCCGAGTCTCCTTTTCTCCAGGCTAAACAACCCCAGCTCCCTCAGCCACTCCTCATAGGACTTATGCTCCAGACCCTTCACCACCTTCGTTGCCCTTCTCTGGACCCTCTGCAGTGCCTCACTGTCTTTCTTGTAGTGAGGCCCAAAACTGAACACAGTATTTGAGGTGCAGTCTCACTGGTGCCGAGTATAGGGGGACAATCACTTCCCTACTCCTGCTAGCCACATTCTTTCTGATAGAAGCCAGGATGCCATTGGCCTTCTTAGCCACCTGGGTATACTGCTGGCTCACGTTCATACGAACTGTCTACCAACATGCCCAGGTCCTTTTTTGCCAAACAGCTTTCCAGCCACTCCTCCCCAAGCTTGTAGCATTGCGTGGGGTTGTTGTGACACAAGTGCAGAACTCGGCACTTGGCCTTGTTGAACCTCATACAATTGGCCTCGGTCCATCAATCCAGCCTATCCAGATCCCCCTGTAGAGGCTTTCTACCCTCAAGCAGATCAACACCTCTGCCCAGCTTTGTGTCATCTGCAAACTTACTGAGGGTGTACTCAATCCCCTTGTCCAGGTCGTTGAAAAACATGTTAAATAGAACTGGCCCCCAGTACTGAGCCCTGGGGCACACCACTTGTGACTGGCCTCCAACTGGTTTTAAAATCATTCACCACAACTCTTTCGGCCTGATCATCAGCCAGTTCTTTACCCAACAAAGAGTATGCCTGTCCAGGCCATGGGCAGCCAGTTCCTCCAGGAGAATGTTGTGGGAAATGGTGTCAAAGGCTTTACTAAAGTCCAGGTGAAAAACATCCACAGCCTTTGCCTCATCCACTAAGTGGGTCACCTTGTCATGGAAGGAGACCAAGTTGGTCAAGCAGGACTTGCCTTTTGTATGGGGCCCAATCACCTGGTTGTCCAGTATGTGCCATGTGATGGTGCTCAAGATGAGCTGCACCATAACCTTCCTAAGGTTAGACTAACAGGCCTGTATTTCCCCAAATCCTCCTGACATCCCTTTTTGTAGATGGGTGTAACATTTGCTAACTTCTAGTCAACTGAGACCTCCCTGGTTTGCCAGGACTGCTGATAAATGATGGAAAGTGTCTTGATGGGCACTTCCACCAGCTCCCTCAGTACTCTTGGATGGATCCTATCTGCCCCATAGACTTATGCATGTCTAAGTGATGTAGCAGGTCACCAACCATTTCCCCTTGGATTATGGGGGTTTCATTCTGGTCCCCACACCTGTCTTACAGCTCAGAGTGCTGAGTAATTGAAGAACAACTGGTCTTGCTATTAAAGACTGAGGCAAAGAAGGCATTAAGTGCCGCAACCTTTTCCTCAGCCTTTGTCACTACGTTTCCCCCTACATCCAACAAAGGATGGAGATTCTCCTTAGCCCTCCTTTTATTACTAATGTATTTAGAGAAACAATTTTTATTGTCTTTTATGACAGTAGCCAGATTAATTTCTACTTGTGCTTTGACCCTTCTGATTTTCTTCCTGCTTAACCTCACAACATCTTTGTAGTCCTCCTGAGTTGCCTGCCCCTTCTTCCAAAAATCATAAACTCTTTTTTTTTTTTTCTTGAGTTCTGGCCAAAGCTTTCTGTTCAGCCAGGCCGGTCTTCTTCCCCACTAGCTCATCTTTTGCACATGGTGATGGCCTGCCTTTGTGCCTTTAAGACTTCCTTCTTGAAGGATGTCCAGCCTTCCTGGACTCCTTTGCCCTTCAAGGCTGCTTCCCACGGGACTCCATCAACCAGGCCCCTAAACAGGGCAAAGTCTGCCCTCTGGAAGTCCAAGGTATCAGTTTTGCTAACCCCCCTCTTTACTTCAAGAATGATCGATATGCCCAAGACAGTCTCCAGCCATCACATCATCCACAAGTCCTCCTCTGTTCACAAACAACAGATGAAAATGTAGGCTGAAGAACGAATGGAG
>KL274603.1:39890-52178 GCA_000699545.1 Podiceps cristatus
AGTAGCAGAATTCTGGAAGGTGATGAACAGATTTTTGATGTGTTCGTTAAAAGAGGAGGTGAATCCTGAAAACAAGGAGAAAACAAAGTGGAGGAAAATTTTGAAGAAAAAAGAATTTAGAATAATATGTAAAGAAAGAGAAAACTCTCTATCTGTAGGTGTGTGTGCACGCACATGAATACCTGTATGTATAAAAGAAAAATCACTGTAAATTGCTTTATCCTCCTCTCTTAATCTAAATGGCTTAGCAAGTGGACTGGTGAAATGAAAAAGATGTGTGTATGCAGGAACTTTCACAACTGCAGAAAATATATAAAAAAATGCTCACAATAAAAAGTTGATGCTGTATATATTACTTAGATCATAATCAGGTGAGTGTATGCTTTTCAGAGAAGTTCAACCACAAGTTGTAATATATAGTGTACGATGCAAAGGAAGTCCTTTCCATTTCAATCTGTTTTGTTGCCTTCATGTGAGTGAAAAAGGCTCCTTAGCTAATCTGTGGGCTACGGTATTTTTCAGAGAAAAATGTAGTGATATTGCTGAAGGCAAACAGTTTCTCCTGTTGTCAAGCCCTTTGGCATAATGTGTTCACCATGCCATTTTCCGCATTGTGCTAGGACTCTTTTTCCTCTCTAAAGCACTTCAGAGCGTTTATGTTCAACCATGAGGCCAAGATTGCTCAAGCATATGTTTGTGAAGAAAGCACTTTTTCAGTCAGCCTCAGTTTTGATACAGTGATTGATGAATTGTACTCAGAAGAATGTGATAGCCTTGTTTCACTATGACAATGTAGTTGATTTCATTTGAGTAAATCTAAATAAACCAAATAGTGAGAGAACAATATCTGAAAGGATAATAATCTTTTACGTTCTTTTTCCTCTTTTTGTCAAGCAGAAAATATCTCTGTTCTTTAATTATTTTTTCTTTTGCCACAGTCACAAAACACTTCATATGATACAGAATTTAAGGAGAACAGGTTTGCAGTAGTATGACAAGCATAATGGTGCCAGTTAGCATTTCAGAACTTAGAGATGACTGGCCATCTGGGAAAAGGGGTAACTTAAGGTCAACACATAAATAAGAATAATATCTGAGACACACTTTTTTCATCTACAGAAGCTATGCTGCCAAAAGATAGATATTAAAGTGCAAAAATTAAATATTGTATGTTCCAGCAATAATTCATTCATAAATTTCAGTGGATCTGTCACATTACTTTTGTTCCAAACACATGGCTGTAGTGGAATTAAAAGTTCCTCTCATGCCAATGCCATCTAGTTCAAAGGAAAGACTGATATAGCACTATTGAAAACATAATTTGGTGTAAGTTGCAGTTCCCCGTGAACAACAGAAAATGAAGTTGATAATGTGGTAGAAAATTAATCTCATTAGTAACAGCCTAAAATTGTGCAAATTGTCTGCTGCCCAGAGGAAAGAAAAAATCTTATCCATATAAATTTTGCTAAGCCTGACTAACTTCATCAGTTCACTGTAGAATTCACTCTGGGTATTGTTATAAATACATTTACTTGTTTGTGGCACCCAAATATACTGGAAACTAAGCAACTCGCCTTATCAAGGTACAGTATTTTCTGGAAAGTCACACACAAGACATACGTGCAAAGGGATGCACATGTGTAAAAATAAAGCAGTTGCAAAACTATATTTTTCTATCGGTCATGGCTAATCATACATCAAAAACATTGTCTTGATCTGGTTCTTCTATGCCTATGTAAGTGATCATTTTTATTTAATGTGTTTTCATGAAATCAGATCAAATAATGTATTTGAAATTATATTTGTGCTTCATATGCAATTGACAATGAAGTAAGAGACTTTCCTGTCAAAGTTGTTATGTCAACCTAGATGAACAATAACTATTTTTTTTTTCCTCTCCCGAAAATTATTTGATTAGTTTAAATGAAAAGGATTCTCCAGTTCAGTTCCTCCAAATTAAGTGTCCCTGATACCTAAAGACAGAAAACATTGTCTAACAAGTAATTTTCTAAACTTTGGGAAATAATTCCCCAGTTTTATAGACACATATAACAGTACACAGTCATCTTTGTGCGTACTCCTTATATTATGAAATGTTAAGTTTATGCTTAAAAGAGATCCCAAGGAATTAGTAAAGCTGGAGTTTCTTCATAGACCTTTAATAGCCTAATGAAAATAACAAAGTTTAACCTGGAGAGAGACAAAACATCTCTCTCACATTATTTCTCACAGATTTCTCATCTCTGACATCTAAAGAGAAAAATCAGTATAAATATAGATTTCATTTTTAGAAACAAAACACACAAGACAACTGTCATCTCAGTGCAGCTATTGTTAGGCTGCTAACAGCACTGGAACTATTATGAAGCTAGCTTTGATCTCTATGCTATAGAAAAGTTTATACAGGTTAGCTAGGCATGATAAAAGCCAAAAGCGAATATTATTTTTTTTTAAATAAAATTCTTCTAGGTGTTGAACAAATAGGAAAAAAAGTACCATTAAATTTGAAAGGTAAGGCTGATATGAGAAGAAATGTTTGTCAACTCACAGAGACTTTAGTCTGGAAATTAGAAAAATCTATTTCCAGAATATGAAAAATCTAGAATACCTCTTCAGTAGTCACAGCAGAGATGAAAACCTAGTTGCATATGGGCCTGGAAGACAGAGTCAAAACTATCCATAAGCAGATCATATTTCACTCAGGGTAAGGAGATACTCTTCATTTTTGTATCCTTATGATGCCATAATAATACTTCCATTACAGTATTTTACTATTTCAGTACATATTCATTATGACATATTCATTATTTCAGTGTGAGATTTATTCTCATGTTTCTATATTTTAACAATAATAATTTAGAATCATAGAATCATAGAATCATAGAATGTTTTGGGTTGGAAGGGACGACTAGTGGTCATCTAGTCCAACCCCCTGCAGTGAGCAGGGACACCATTACCCAGATCAGGTTGCTCAGAGCCCCGTCCAACCTGGTCTTGAATGTTTCCAGGGATGGGGCATCCCTTTTGAATCCAGAAATTGGCTCCACAAAATGTCACCTCATCAAACAGCGAAGGGACCTTAAGAGAGGGGGTCAAATCCAACAAATTATAAGCAAAAGCTCTGGCTATTTTGAAGCCACACTGAACGGGCAGAACTAAGTTGGAGACTTAACCATCTTTGCACTTGCTGATGTTTGTATATATGATGTATTTCCATTGTTATTTGGTATCAAGCAGGTTGGTCATTTAATGTATACAGAATCACAGAATGGTTGAGGCTGGAAGGGCACTTTGGAGGTCATGAGGTCCAACCCCCTTCTCAGAGCAAGGTGAGCACTCAATAGGTTCCTCAGGACCATGCCCAGTTGGGTTTAAAATATCTCCAAGGGTAGAGACTCCTCAACCTCTGGCCATGCTTCTCTTGATGCAGCCCAACATACAGTTGGCCTTCTGGGCTGCCAGTGCACATTGCTGGCTCATGTCCAGCTTTTCATCCATCAGTGGGGTCCCTCAGCAGGGCTGCTCTCAACATTGAACGTTATTATTATGTAAACAATGATAGGGAACATATACTGCATAAGACATTTCAGAACGTCTGTATTTCCTTCAGAATCTTCCTACAAAATACCATCAACATTTAAAAGACTTGCAGTGGTGTTCATTATTCTGTTACAGAAGCTAAAGCAACAAGCACGCATAAAACTACATACAGAGTGCTATTGTTGTGAGATTATTTTGGAGTCCACTGTTGCCTGCCTGTTTAATTATTTCATTCATCTCTTGTACCTTGCATTTTTTACAGGAATAGCACCTGCTTTTCCTATACATATAAAATTAAAACATAAATATGTCTGGTCTTCTTTGAACTTGTGAATGACTGTCATATATTCAGAAGTCATAACACAATCCTGAGCTAAAGAATCAGGTACAGCTGCTTCTAAGTCCTTTCTTCCTGTGAAACACATTCCCTCTTTAAGAATGATGTCTGAAAGGAAAAAACTAATAGATCAGCCTTCCCCAACAACAACAAAAAAACCCAACCAAAACCACCACCACCACCAAAACCAAAAAAACCCACCCCAATTATTTTTCAGATTTGCTGTAATATATGGTTTAAAGTTTAGATCAGCCAAAGAACACCAAAGAGATTTTCTAGCACATCAAAATGGTTATCTCTCTGGAGTACCTGATACAGTGTTCAGAAATCCTTCTCTGGGACCCAAGTTCTACCAGGGACTCAAAGCATTGCATTTCATGAGCCTCTTAAATACACAGCTAATTTAGCTCTTATTTATGTGCGGCGAATCCTTTCTCAGTTGGGCACTTTATTAGCTTAGCTTAGCGAAGAGTCTACTCTGTATTTTCAGTCCAGTTTTCAAAGACTTACCTTTCTGTCAAATCAAAATGTATTTCTTATAGAACAATAAAAGTCATCACTTCTCACTGAAGGTTATTTTGTAAAGTTCTAGCTTTCAAATGAACTTCAGTTCTTTTAGCTACAGACTGCCTGGAAAATAAATGACTATGAGATTTATTTATTTTTAATGTAACAATGAAAAAAATTCCTTTTTCCTACTCATTTCATGTTCAAATGGCTAATTACTGCAGGAAAAAAAAAAAAAAGAACAAAGTTGAAATAGACAAAATCAGCATTGGACAGATAATTCTAGTCTTTATGGAGATTGCTTCTGATAGTTGGGCATGAGTGAATACTAGGATTAGTACAGAAATAACTTTTTTATTGTAGTGCTAGGTGTTATGTCGAATAAATAAATAAATCTATGGTTTTACATATTTACAAAAAAAAAAAAAAAATCACTGAAGGTTCCTAAAGTATAATCTTATGCTATGTAGTTTGGTTTCTGGTCCATATGTGAGGAAACTACTTTTCTTGCAGAAGGTTTTCAGCCAGCTGTGGCACTGTGTTCTATCTTGTAAGTTTTGGAGTATGCTTTTTTTCTTATACTGCTACAGAATATTGCTTCACTCCATCTTAGAAGCAACTGTCTATTTATAAGGAAGATAACTAGAATGGAGTGAAATAACTAGAATGGAGTGAAATGATAATTTTAAAACAAATGGTTCTATGGCAATTTGGAAGATTTGTTTTTAAAGTGGTCTGCTGACAAGGAAAAAAATAAAAAAATAGTCAAATAACCTGAACAATTGCATGTACAATATTCTGCAAAATTAGAAACAAAGCACTGACAAAAATAGAAGCAGCAAAACATAAGCAAATGCTTATTAATTAGTATCAGTTTTGTGAACAGGATGAGACAGAAATCACTGGGAAAAATAGCTTATATTCATGCAATTACATGCAATCATGTAATCATGTGATCACACATTTAAGAACAAAATTACAATTTCATATATAAGAGTGTAGAAAATAAGGGTTACACACACAAGATTAATCTTGCAATTTCTCTTTAGAACTTGGCTTTTTAATAAAGATGACATGCTGAAACTGTAATTTCCTAGGGTTTTGAAGAAGTAAACACAAAATGTTAATTCCATAGAAGTCAGTAGAAAATGCAGATGGATGATGCTGACATTCAGAGACAGTAGATACTTTTGCCCCTTGAGCTTCAGTGAGCAAATGATGATATTAATAGATTATCAAACTCTGCGAAACAAGATTAAGTAGAGAATGTCACTGGAAGATGATTTCCTTGTAGAGACTTGCAAAGAGCCACCTTCTTCACTGGTTTTGCAAATTTTTCTTACATCATATTGTGAACTCAAGCATTTAATTTTGTCCTATGGACAGGATGTGCTTAAATAGTGACATCGTTGTATGCTTTCTTTGTCCTCTGCTGTATCGTATGCACAGCATAAATATATATGGAGATACACTTGGTTCTCTATTTCTGCCCTTATTTATTGGTGTGCCTCTTTTACCTTATCTCTCTCCTAGTCATCATATGATGATTCCTCCACATTTTACTTTAATATGTTTTATTCCTAGTTTGGAGAGATTTCCAAGAGCGTTCCTGATGTCACTGCACTGATTCCCTGTGTCTCTGTGCCCTTTGGGAACTGGTACACAGAGCAATGATGGTACCAGATCTTACTTGCAGTGCTTGTCCCCACAGCTGCCCAAGAATTGTTTCACCTGTGAATGAGTACATGAACAGTAAAGATTAAACAAACAAATAATCAATGAAAACAACTTTTGGGAATAGTTTTTCATGTCCTTCTATTGGGCCTCTCTTGCTGAAACTCCCCCAAAATTTCTATACCAAACAGACAATCAGCTTGCAAAATTTCAGAGTGACCTGTTAAAGTCACATGCAATTATATCAGTCAGAGGAAGAAAAAACCCCTGTATTTATATTTCCTTTAGAGTTATTTTCTGTACAGTCCAGTAACATTTGTTTCACACTCCCATCTTTCTTCCTTACTTATGCATAATTCTTTGTTTGGCTGGAAGGTTTTTTTGGTTCATATTTCTCTGCACCCACTGTATCTTACACAGCTAATGTGATCTCAGCCTTTAATTATGAGTTAAACTTCTGCACTTGGAGTGTTCAAAGGAATTCCAGATTAGTGAAATGAGACAAAATATCTTCATTGACCTTCAAGCCAAACTGGGAAGACATAAAGCAAAATCAGTTTTTCACAGTGTCAGCCTCTGCTGAAAAGTCCTAGACAGCACTGGTAGAGGTGAATGTGGATGCTGATTTTAAGGATGACACTTTGTGCTAATTTATATTAACACAAAATATTACATACTACATAAACAGAAAGGGAACTTACTTTCTTACTGCCAGAGTCTGCCATACCATTTTGTATGCACTCAAAGAGGAAGGAGAATGGAGGACTAAAGAAATTTCTTTCTCCTCATGACTCAACCACAAAATTGCACAGTAGGATTTTCTAGTCTTTTCTGAGCTGACATCTTCTCACAGACAAGATGCAGTAGTCCAGTTTAGGTGCTGGATGCAAGACTAGTGTTTGTCTATCGAATTAACTGATGCAATTTGAATTGTTATTAATAGCTATGAAATATTTCAAAAGCAAATGGCTAAAGAACACTCAGGGAAATAGTAGAGATTTATTTCCTGGGTTTTCAGAGATAAGTAGTCATTTTTGGATGTCTCTCTTTTTCTGTACTCAAATGGAGTAGCACTGAGTGGGAAGTTCTCAATATGTTCTGAAAATCACAGCTTTTAAACAAGCTCAAAATAGAGAAAATTAATATTTTCAGTTTTAGGAAAGCCAAGATATGAATATGCAGAAAAATTGAATTTGTAATGGCAAAACAAGGATCTCAAATGGTTACTAAATAGATAAATTAAAAAATTGTATGCCATAAGTGGCATGTATTTGATGGCTTTATTTCTATTTCTGATGTATCCCACACTGGTTAGCGTGGAGCATTCTAGGCATGAACAGTTGTTAACCATTGTAATTCTTGTTGCCATTATTACACACATGTTTTCAAGTGATAAGTTATTTCATAAAGCAGAACTACTAAGCCAAAAAACCCTGAGTCAAAAAAACCCTCTAAAATTATCCTAGTTATTCTTGTCTGTGCATCAAGATGGGCACAGCAGCCTGAGTAGCATAGCCTGATCTATTCAAGCCGTGAAAGAATGGTCCCAGCATACACACAGAATGAGGAAGTATTTAATTTGAATTTAGAAACACTTGAGGCACATTAGCAACATTCTTTACTGCTAAGTGGAAGTCTTGCATGCCAACTGGCATAGCAGGAGTAATATTCTAACATACTCCCTAGTGCTAACCATTATAATTTTAGACTGTGCCTTTTAGAAGACTTTGAATTCTGTTCACCTTTCCATTTCCAAAAAAACAAAATTATTGAATTCCCTCTTCATAAAAGAAGATACTTTACAAATGACAGCTCTTTTTATATTTTCTTTTGCTTATTGTGTGTATGCCACAACTTGTCAATATGTCTTAGAATAAAAATAAAATTAAAAAAAAGATAGACCAAGAACTAGCATTGAGCTGACACTAAACTATCAAACTAATGACCTGACATTTATGACCTTATGTTTGTCAAATAATAGTAACTACATGATCTATATATAGTGGAAGTCTTTAGGTTTCTTAATGAAATAAAAAAAAAAAAATATTTCTTCCTGATTTTAGCTCTCATTGATACACATCATATTCAGCATGGGAAAAATAATAGTCACTAAATATAGCCTTTCTAAAATAGAGAATGTATAAATATTCCCTAAGTCACCACTAATCATAGAATCATAGAATCATAGAATGGTTAGCATTGGAAGGGACCTTGAAGATCATCGGGTGCCACCCCCCCTGCCATGGATGGGCAGGGACACCTCCCACTAGACCAGGTTGCTCAGAGCCCCGTCCAGCCTGGCCTTGAACACTGCCAGGGATGGGGCAGCCACAGCTTCTCTGGGCAACCTGTGCCAGTGCCTCACCACTCTCAGAGTGAAGAATTTCTTCCTAATATCTAATCTAAACCTGCCCTCCTTTAGTTTAAAACCATTCCCCCTTGTGTTTTCACTACACACCATTGTAGAAAGTCCCTCTCCACCCTTCCTGTAGACCCCTGGAAGGCTGCTAGAAGGTCACCTTGGAGCCTTCTCTTCTCCAGGCTGAACAGCCCCAGCTCTCTCAGCCTGTCTTCCTAGGAGAGGTGCTTCAGCCCTCGGATCATCCTTGTGACCCTCCTCTGGAGCCGCTCCAACACATCCATGTCCTTTCCCAAAGCAGACGCAGCACGGCAGGTGGGGTCGCAACAGAGTGGAGCAGAGGGGCAGAACCACGTCCCTCAACCTCCTGCCCATGCTGCCTCTGATGCAGCCCAGGGTACGGTTGGCTTTCTGGGCTGCAGTGCACATTGCCAGATGAAGTTAAGTCTCTCATCCACCAGTACCCCCATGTCCTTCTCCTCAGGGCTGCTCTCAATCCATTCACCGCCCAGCCTGTACCTGCGCTTGGGATTGCCCCAACCTACGTGCAGGACCTTGCACTTGGCCTTCTTGAACTTCATATGGCTCACACAGGCCCACCTCTCAAGCCTGTCAAGGTCCCTCTGAAAGGCATCCCTTCCCTCCAGCGTGTCAACCACACCACACAGCTTGGTGTCATCTGCAAACTTGCTGAGGGTGCACTCAGTCCCACTGTCCATGTTGCTGACAAAGATGTTAAACAGCACTGGCCCCAGTACTGACCCCTGAGGAATGCCACTCATCACTGGTTTCCACCTGGACATCGATCCATTGATGGCAACTCTTTGGGTGCAGCCATCCAGCCAGTTCCTTATCCAACAAGTGGTCCATCTGTCAAATCCATGTCCCTCCAGTTTAGAGACCAGAATGTCATGTGGGACAGTGTTGAATGCCTTGCAGAAGTCCAGGTAGATGAAGTCAGTTGGCTGCCCTCTGTTCACCAACGCTGTAACCCCATCATAGGCTAATAATGAATACAAACTTTATATAAAACAGGAAAGTCATGAAAGACAGAGATTATTTTTGTATTGGATTCCAGTCCACTCACCCAGGAAAAAAAAGTAGAAAAGGATCTGTGAATGATCTTTGCCTGAAGAGTAGATTTCAACCTTATTGAAATAGGAGGAGGACAGGCAGGAGCCTAAGGCCATGTGCTTTCTTGGGAGCAGGCTACTTGCAGAATTCTTTTTTTATATTTTTCTGTAAGAATCTGCACATTGAAGTACCTATTGATGGGTGCAAATAAATTATTTAATGACATGTTACCGAGCCTGGATTCAAACTCCTCCTTCACATGTTATAAAACTGTGAGGAAAACCATACTTAAGTATTGGTTTCTTGTAAGCCCTTTCGCTGCCCTCAACTTGTCCCAGTGTGCAATATAATCCAATGCAAAGTGGCTGTTGAAGCATCTGAGAAAACGAGACAATGGAGCTGAAGTTTATGTGTAACCATACAGGCTTGACAACACAGAGCTCATCACATCAAAAAGCACACATTAAACTCTGTTAAACTGCATCTGGCACCCAAATTATCTTATTTCAAGCCAGTTATTTCTAGACTTCACTACTGTCACCATTGTGATTTTACACTCACATCAAATGCATTATTCCTGTGGACAGCATTAGTGGCTTCTTTAGTCATGTTAG
Organism: Podiceps cristatus; assembly: GCA_000699545.1. NCBI lineage: Eukaryota > Metazoa > Chordata > Aves > Podicipediformes > Podicipedidae > Podiceps > Podiceps cristatus. The sequence continues at coordinate 49,996 of KL274603.1, forward strand.
TGAAGAAAATTCTTTGCCTATCCCAAGAGTTTCTTTGTTGATTCCCAAAAATGCTGGGGTTTTGCTGGTATCAAAATGATTACTAAATCCAAATGACTGATCAAACATGTATTTCCCATTTATGAAACTTGATTCAAAGTGTGACTTAATTTGGCTTAAGTATGATTGGTTCTGCCTTTAAGCAGGGAGATAGATATAAGGACCTTTTCTATCAGCTCTCAGTACTAATTTATTATGTTTTACAACATGGCAATCCATAAAATATTATCCTTGAAGGCATGGAAGTGTTCTGTCATAAAATGACATGGAATTTATTTGTTTTACTAATAAGGTGAATGTGGAATTCCAATCTGCAGGGGGAGTTTTGTTGTAGGATCTATTGAAACAGTGCCTGAGATAGCAACATCATTGTTCAACGGTGATGGCTTCCTGGCTTAGATCGGTAATTCTCTATTTGACCTACACTTTTATTCTGTGTTCCTAGTGGCTATATCTATTCCCATTGCCTACTTTATGTTGTTTTTATTTGAATCATCTAAAATCACAGAACATAAAAGTTATATTATACATAATGACGATGATTTCATTTTGGCTTTTGCATTTTCCTCAGTTCACTGTAATCAGTATAGTTACTGTAGGTCCTTTTGTATAATTAAAAAAAATAATTAATAAAAAATGCTGGCTCAGTTTTGTCATCATGTTCTTGCACACTGATACTTTAATATCCCTAGAGGTCTCTCTGTGGAAGGGCAGCTGCATTAACTGCACAGCTTTGGCAAAAGTAACATCCAAATATGTGACTGGGCATCAAAACGTTACTACTTCAAATGCAGCTAGAGATTCTCCACCTCTCTGTTTACAGAGGGAATCCAGTGCTGCCAGCTTGTCACTTTTGATACCAAAAGTTTGTCTCAGCAGCCTTTGCTTTTGGTGCCTTAACACACTTCAGTGTGATGACTGTTAACATTTTCACAGATTAAGAAGAATAAAACATCATTTGATCCTTAAATCACACACTGCTTCTGCTGAGGAGCTCTTCCAGTTGATCTCAGATACTTAAGTCTTCCAAGATAAATTCTAGGCAGCATTTCCTACAAATGCATTGTGGTCATGGTGTTCTAGCAAAACAAAGAGGAGAAAACTCCTAAATAGACTATACAGCATTTCTGTGTCTGCTCAAGAAAGATATCGTTCAGAAAGGAAACAGATGTGTATTTGCAAGACATTGCCGCTCACCAGAGTGTACCTGGTGTTCATTCACCCGTAAGTACTGGTTCTTTCAGGAATGTTTCATAGGTCAGAACAGGTCATGTTGCTTTCTCTATAAAGGTCAGTTCTGAAAGGTCTTGCACTGGTAGATTGTAGCTGAGAATACCCCTGTAGAAAGTGTCTGGATTTCAGAAGGCAGTAAGTGTGAATAAAAATACAGTTCACCAGAGTCCAAATGTCTGTTTCTGATTGCTGTTCAGGGACTTACCCTTTTCATGAATTTAAGCTGATGAGAGTGACTTCAGTGCCTCTGCAAGGCTAAGCTAGTGGTAGTGAGTGGGAAGCAGAGCTGTTTTGTGTTTTCTGATACAGAAGCCATTTTGATGACAGTGTTTTTCTAGTTTTGATGAGATTTTTAGTGTTTGGGTAAATGTGTGACTAGCAAACCAGAAACAACTTCATAATCCAAAACTAAGTCAATCAAAATACGAATGTAGAGGAAATAACTTGCTTGTGTGTGTATGTGTGTGTGATGGGAGTTTGAGGATGATCCCGCCAAGCACTGCACATTCTGTCTCTCTTCTAGCAGAGCACTGAAGCACACACATGGTTAATGGAGGCTGCACCTTTTGTGACTGAACCCTTAATGCGGGTACTGTTTCATTTCCAGGAGGTTCAGTTTGTACCTGGTCAGATCACATAAGCATTTTGTTTCGGATTCAGTCAGTTCTCAGATATTTCTTTTAAACCCCTTCTCCTCCTTCCCCTCCAAAAAGGAATATGAGACAATATTCAGAAATCTCTGCATAGTAGTAAAGAAACTGTTAATAATTTATGTATGCATTTAACCATTTTAACTTTCAAATTATAGTGTTATTTTATTCTCACATTTCCTCTCTCTTACCATCACTGATAAAAATAAGCAATACTTTAACTGCTAAATTATTTTTCTCATGTCTGTATAGATTTTTTCC